>JAODGC010000004.1:7366210-7377635 GCA_027574925.1 Ecitoglossa quadriceps
ATAAGTCCTTTGATGTACCAACCAGCAGCACGTGGTAAGTACCAGGAATGAATTGCAACAAATAGTAACAAATGGTAATCCTTGTAATTACGCGTTGTTCGTGCAGTTGTGAAGTAATTATTTATTCACCAAAGCGGCAACATTATTTTAACGACTTTGGAGTAAGGTACTTGTCACCCCGTTCCGGCGGCGGTTTGGAGCACTCTTATGCAGGGTTTACGGCGGAACTTTGCATCAGTTGGCGCTATCTTTGCGGCGGCGGCAGCCCTACAGGCCCCGACTACGAGCGTGTATATGGACGCAAGAGACACGCGCGTGTCTTTGATGTGCAGCCGGCGATCAAAGACTGACTTTGCGCCCGCGTGCCGATGTTACAGCCCTTGCTGCCGCCTCCACCGCCGATACAACTGCGGCGCGCGAGTATGCACGAATGTTAGCGGTCGTGGGCGAACCGGGAGTAAGTCATGACCTAGGATCAGTTGGGTTTTATTTTGATAGAAATCATATAATTGGGGGTGGCAAAATCTACCAAAAATATTAGTAGATAATATACTGATTTTTTTTAAATTAGGGCACTTACTAACTATTATAGTGTAATTTATTAAACGGTTTAAAATAGTGTGTAGTAACTTTACTATCAAGAGGGTCTAACGAAATTGAAAATTAAAATTGATTAGTATTTCTTCAAAAAACGGATAATTTGTTGTTGACAACCAATAATATCCATACTTTAACTTATTAACATTCATCACATCCATTTCCGCATCAATTAACTTCATTTCTCGCATAAAACTTAAATCCTTTGATTAATTTGTTAATCAAAACTAAATAAACCAGCACCTGAATCCTTCCACATTGATTACCCACTCCACTAAAACCACCTTTCCAGCACTTTCTAACCTAGTCTGCACTCTACACTGCATAACCTAGTAATAGTTGTCGGAAAATCTACAATCCACAAAGATGTCAGCTGAGTCTGAATCACTAGCATCACTGCCTCTCCCTCACAGGATCTCCTCGTCTCAGGAGACGTAGCCGCCGCCAGCAATAGCAACCTAGAGCACAAAATATTGCAGTGTGGGTGCACTAAGTGGTTTAGGGTAGAAGACAGACTTGTCTGAGTGAGTTGGGTGACGGGTGCCAATATAACGTCTGCATTACGGCAATTCCTGCAGTGTGCACATTGCGCAGTGTGCTCGTTGTGGAAATTGCACCAGCGCGAACAAACGCGGATGCAGTTTGGTTACAATTGGGACACTCTGGAATGCAGTGGGACTGAGTGGAAGTGAGCTCTGAGGGATCCTAATGTTTATCGACATATACATTGCGTTTATCTTGAAAGCAATGATCGCACATGAAAGGGCATTCTCTATTAAAATCGTAATTTGTAAATCCTAAAAAACCTTGTGCGCCCATTTCAATTCAAGGTCCTTTTGTTGTGTTTCAATATTTTTTTCCTCGACAATCAATTCTTTCAGTTCAATGTTTTCCTAGGCGTTTTCATGCTTTGTGCGTGCTGAAAGAAAATAGTCACAAACACAACCTTCAAAGATCTCAGTTGTTCTTCGAATATTTTTCTTGTGCCAAGGCGGCGTGTCGAAAGCGAAATATGCGCGGCATGTATATTAAAGTCTTCGGCAAACCGAATTTTCTCACTGCCTGCCGCTCCACTTCTAGCACTTGAGCACTTCCAGTGGAACAATAAAGGAAAACATTCGATGGCGTATAATAACCGGCGGCGGCAAAATGCTCTCAACGAGTCGATGACTTATTTGCGAGTTTTCCCGCAATCTTGAATGATGAAATCGTCAAGCCATCATTTATCATAAATGTAAGAATTCAATGCTTAAATTCCTTTCTATCAAAATTGTTTATTAAATATTTTCTATTCAAATTCATCAGTTATTTTAACTTTAATAGAAAAACAAACGCACATCATACTAAAATCAGGAAGGTAGGCAACTTTGAATGCAAAGAAAAGCTCTTTAACACCAAAAATTGATAAATCTCTTGCATTTGCAGCAACAAGATCATGTTGTAACTAATTATTCAAAAATAATTTACTAGTTTGTACAAGTTTTCTTTAGGAACCCTATTATTCCTAGTCAAATATTATACAAAGCAGCTAATATTAATGCTGAAACAATGCAAATATCCTGCAGGTAATTAATTCGCTTTCACTATACCACGTAGAGCAATGCAAAGGTTGAGGGGATGTCTAAAGAGTTAATATTTGCAGTGCAATTTATAATCACGTTTGCGTGACGTTCTGGTGCACAGGATGTGCCAATTTGTTTAAGCGTCAAGTGTAGCGATCCTGTTTTGAAAAGGCTTTTCCGTTTTCCCAATGCTTTTCATGGCTATCTCTTATACAATAAGTTTTTGTTTTCACAATCAATCAACACCATTTAACGCTAATGTAAACTGCACATTTGATAAAAATACAAGTTGATAATGTAGTGGGGGATTTAGTAAGCAAAGTTTACATTTTAGAGCGCATAATAAGATAAATTATTAATTTAAGATTTTTAAAAAGTTGAAGTTGAATTATTAATATGTATTATTTAAAATATAATAGAAATATCTCATCTGTTAAAGAATAAAAAAAAATTAAACCATTTATATCTACTGCTTGGAGTAACTAAGAGGGCAGCACCTTACAGACCCACTTTATACTATACCACATCTGATTCCTTAACTCTAAACTTTAACGGACTTAAATTGTTTTGATACGAAAACATAAACAATACCCGTTGCAACTAAATCTTTATTGACTACGATCTAGCGACACTAGGAATACAATCCACCAGTTTATTTCTACCTGGAGCTCGACAGATCCTACCTTAGCTGCCAACGCAAAACCCAAACAATTTTTTGCTGCTGATCCTGCATTGGCCATTCTAACTGCCTTCAGAAATAAAATATTTTAAAATCTCAATGCATAAACAAACATACGTATTGAGGGAAGCACTCTGCAGACCCACTTTTGTCACCTAAATTTAAACAATCAATTTGTTGAATATCACAAGACCTATTGATTGGATTTTAACAATTGTGGTAGTAAATGAAACGTAATATATTGTTCTAATTACTGTGCATTGCCTATAGTTGTATTATTTGCTTGTAACAATATAACAATTAAAATATATATAAATTGAATTTAATTACAATAATTAATTGGAATAAAGTTTATTTAAAAAAGATATTTAATAACTTTATTTTAATTTAATTCCAAATTTCAATGTATGGGGTGAATATACACGATGGGATTGCATTTAATTACAAATTTTAAGCTAATTAGCCAAACAATGTGCCCTGGGGCAGCGCGGTGTTCCATTGCAGATGAAATTAATTAACGATCACTGTTGGGAGGCTGTATTTATTGTTATATTGAGAATACTAGACATGAGATTGCAATTTTAGTTATGTTAGGTAAACTAAAAAAAAAATGGTAAATTGAAATAGAAAGACAGTAAAATATAAGCATCATGTTATCAGTATTCAGCTTACATTTCTTGAATGTAATAGAAATATAATCTTGGCTTTCCCTTAATCCATCTTTCCATTAAGCAGGAAAATTAATTATTTTCTTATTAATCCTACAATTTGTTCTACATTCTTCTTCTCTACTTTAAATCTCCAAAAATTTGTGTTTTCTGTTAAGGCAGCAAAGTAAATTACAATCAGCACTCCAAAAATAGTAAGAATGACTCTTACAGAAGGTGCACCATAGACCCTTATTGAAATCATGCTAGCGAGCAATTTGGCCGCGCTCTTGGCGTCCGCTAATATCCGAGCAGGAAGGTGCAGGAAGGATGAATCCCTGCCTACTAACGGCCGCTGATGAATGCGCTGGATTCACACGACTGCGTGACTCGTTTCAATTTGCCATTGCCGCCGCCACCGCTGCGAAGGTGCTAATTTTAGGGCATTTATATCGTGCGCATCTGCATACGGAATAATTGCACAGAAATATCCACACCAAGCTATCTGAAAATTATTGTTTCCTTTCAAAAAACCTCAAATATATCATAAGCGGAAAATAGCATTACAAATGCAGCTTGGATTGCCTATAGTCAGTTATTCTGGTTAGACTTATCTAGTTAATTCTGAAGTCCTGCCCGTTGGCTAGACAACAAGCAAGGTGCAGTCCTTGTGGCATTGTGCAAGGTGGATGAGCGAGGGATGAGGACAATGCCACTTCGTGGCGTTGTGTTCGCGCGCGGTGCGCGTAAAATATCACTGTTTAGGAAATAATGCCTTTTGTTTAATCTGATTTATGGCCGGAATTCATTAAAGCCACTCTTAAGGAGAATATTATTTAGCGCGATTTACTGCCGGCATGGAACCGAAGCCCTCCCTCACCCTCATGCCACCTAAAGGCCGATGAACGCGAAAGATATTTAAAGTTATCGTGATATTCACCTTCTGATAACAAATTAAGTAGGAAGAAAAGAACATAAAAATCTTTTAAAATGTAGTAAATTTTATACTGGTAGAGAATCTAGATAGAAAAGGATTAGAATAATGTGGAATTCTTGGTTTGTATTCAGGTCAAAATCAAAAATTGATTTTTGGGCCAAAATTGTATAAATCGACATCTTGGGAAAACGCAAATGCGTTTTAATAATCTTATTGTAGTATAAAAACAGCTACCAAAAAATAACAAGGTTTTTAAAAAATATTTAACCCTAAAAAATAAATCAATATTTTCATATCAATCTTGTCCTTCAATTTCCTTCTCAAACCAAACCAGATGTTTATTACCATATGCAAATCATTATCAATTGTTGATAACACACACTTTAATATTACCAATATAATTATTAATCTTAGGACCAAACTCCATAGTCCACTAACCCTTTAGGGCACCCGCCATTTTAACAAATATTATCCACCATTACCCATTTTCGCATCCTGCGTGGAATAACTCATCGCACATTGCAAATCTAAATTAAGACGTCTTGCTGCTATTCAATTCATTTGCAGACTTAACACGTTTCAGTCACCCCAGCCAACGGCGCTCGATTGGCCCGGCAACTTCGCCATGTTGCAAGTTTAGTACTTTCAACTATAGGGCGGCCATGGTTTGCAGTTTCAGCTTGCGCACTTAGCCGCCAGGCGTATTAATCTATAACTTCATAATGCTGAATGAGCAATAAGTAAACTTAAGACTATTAAGCAGACCCCTATTGTAGTGATTCCTGCAACGCAGCTATGTGTTTCAGATTAGTCAGGTAGCGGAAACTGATTAAAACAAGTAGGGAGTTAGTTTAAACCAAACAAAAACTAATTAAACTTGTTTAAGTTAAATTGTTAAATGTGAAAGTACAATTCTTGACAATTTAAATAATTTTCGGGAATTATCCATCATTAGATTGTTTGCATTATTAAAACAGTTCCTCATTTCTAATTCAAATTTCCATCACAAAGTTGCTTCGTATTGTATGAAACAAATTGCATAAGCTTGGAAAAGTTGATTGTGGCCTTTCTCAACTCGGGTACTTCTTCGCATGATGTAGGCATCAAGTTTAAATTGCGAGTTTGTAACATAAAACAAACATCAAACTCGTTTAAGGACAGCGTCGCGACGCGTTGATTTATTCCGAGCGCAATGTAATACTATAGGCAACTCGTTGTGCACTTTGGGAAACTTTCTGGCGATGGTTTTCTTTATATCTTAGCAAAATGAATAAATGGTACACACTAAAACTTTGATTGGTATTATTTTAAGTAATAAAATAAATGTTGATTAATAAAATATAAGTATAGAAATAAAAATTTAAAAATTATAATTCAAAAATGCAAACATATGTTAAACGACAAAGATCAAACTGCATTAAAGCTAGCACTAGTGAGTGATTAATATTTTTAATTTAATAAAATGTTTGGTTCGACTCAAAAATTTCTAAACTATTTTATTATTAATTGTAATTTGATTAAAATCAATTTTAAAAAATAAGTTAGGCAACTCTGGATACATCTATGCTCCAAAGCACAAAGTCAATAAAGTTTTGGTTCAATTTAAATACTTTTAATGTTATTTTATAAGAAAATAACGTTTATTAATTGTTAAACATTGTATTTCAATTAGAATTTGATTATATCTTTTATTTGTAAGAAGTACAGTGTATCTGTGATAGTGAAAGGGTAAATATGTTCATAAAATTACAGATTTCTCATAAAACAACAAAATCCAAAACCTGACACATCATTATAAACATTATAATTAGTTATTGTTGAAGGAAGTAGAGTTAGAAACATGTAGTCACACTAGTCAAATACAGTTAATGAGTTCATGAGTTAGAAACACAAACATGTCATAAAATGAGCAAAAGTGGACAGAATTACATAAAATTGATAAGAAACTTTAATTATAAATTGACGGAGTTGTGTAAACCACCTATATCACAGCTTCTAGAGTTAATATATACATTTTATGTGTACTCCGCACCACTTTTCGATTTTCTGTGCATTTGAAATATTCCTGCATAATTTTCAACTCTATCAATTTATCTCTCTACGCAATATTCCCAGTATTGTTGTGATTCACATGTGTTTGCACACAATATATCCTCGAATATAATTTATGTATAATATATACTTTTCTTGTATAATACTTAATGTTTTATATCAATTTTTCTTGTATAAATAAATTTCTACTTTCGGCTAGTATTCTCCGAGAAAGGTTCTAACACTCAGACAACACGACACAGTCATGACCCACGACAACTCGATGAGAATCAATCGCATGATATCAATTAACTTGTACCATTTCGCATTTCTACTCGAGCCTTATTTAAAATTGGTGTATGCTGAGTAGACACTTAGTTAGTAAAGCTAATCGTTTCTCAGAATTCTTGGAAAAACTCGAACAATTGAGCTAGTTGAGTAATAAACGATTATAACTTTGTGGTGGTACGTTAAAGTGTGTTTAAGATGATGTACTTTACAGTATGTAATTGATGTGAGGCTTTGATTTCATCTCGTGCTCTACGATTCTTAATCTCAAACATCAGCAACTTCTTAGATCGATACAGATAAATTAGAGAATACGAAATAAGGCGCAAGAATTTGGTCACTGGTTTCGTTATTTTACGTAAGTAATAAAACTTGATTGACTTACTAAAATATGCTATTTAATGAGAAGCATTAAGCAGAGAAAGTACAACTTAAGCACTTTTTCAAACAAACCTTGGATATAAGCATGATATTCAAAGAGTTTATCTACTAAAGAGTGCGGTTGGTGCTTTTTATGTCAACCTACATATTTGCAATCTAGAGAATTAATTACTACTGTAAAATTAAAGTAATAAACAAAGATATTCATATTTAAAGACAGCGATTCAACGTGGACTCTTAAAATTGGAAAATTATTTGCTACATTTAATATGTTAGTGCCGAAGTAAAGAAAAAATTGAAATACACTGGATACACCACATAAAATTACTACAGTGCTTTATAATAAATTATTCAATAAACATTAATCGATTGAAATGCAATCATCATTTGACTCATATGAAAGTCATAAATTTAGTTATGACAGTTTCATGCTCAAAACGTTCTAAAAAAGTTATAGCAATGAATTTAATTTATTAATAATAAAAGTGTCCACTTTATCAGCTTCCCTCCCATTTCAAAATAATATATATTTAATTGCAACCTCTAAAAACATAAACAACCTATAAAAATTTCATTGATAAGCAATGTGTTTGAATCACTTTCAATTGTTTACTTCGCACTTAATGAAAATCACGATCTAATGCATTCGCAGTGTAAATAAACCAAGGGTGCACTTGTGTGTGCCAAACGCACCTTTAATTAATATAATATTGACTGATTATTATTAATCAGGTGTTTACCTGCCTACTGATACTGAATATGTGTATCTCTTATTTCTTGCATTAGGCTACATCTCGGCTATATTACAATACTTGCAGAGTAAATTACATACTTTCTGACTCAATTTACAGCTTAATCATATTTTTGTATGCATCATATTCAACTGTAAATATCATTTAATATCATCGTAAACTCTTTGTTCCTTTGTTTCACATTTCGTCCCCTCAGTGGTAAATATATCTTCTTTTTATTCACATTTGTAGTCATCATTTGAGTATAATCTGCATTTTATTGTAACAATATGACGCTTAATGTTTATTGATCCAAGTACCACGTGTTTAGATTTGTTCTAGGTTAGGTTACGTTCTATTCTACTAACGTCACGCTGGTCTATGCAGAGAGTGACACTGTTATTTCTACCCGAAGTTTGCCAGAGAGTCCAAACCGTTATTTCTCGGCCTTCATTCGAGTATATTCGAGTAAAATTGAAAATTCCATCACCTTACCTACTCGGTTGATATAGCATTCGGCAACGTTGGTAAAATATGAATTTTGTATAAAAATTGAAATGTGGCATCAGTGCATCTCGAATGGAGTCTCAGGTCAATTTCGGGTAGAGACTTCTAACATGATTCTCACACTCTGGGCCTATGTTGAATATTGTTGAAGATGGCGCTGATATCGTAGAGTATTTTCAATTTACAGATGATTTTCAGAATGGTCCTACATAGAGTCACTTTGCAATGTTTTTGGTTTATGAGAGCACCATTTGTCTGCCATCTTGTTTTAACCTTTCCTGGTCATGTTATGTGATTTATTCTTCGCGTGGAAGAGTTTCTTGAGGTTGATGATGATGATGTCTACGTCGTTTCGGACACAGTCACAGATAGTTAGGGCGGCGTACGCAGCACAACAGACCCATGTTTTTGTACAGAGAGGTTCTTCGATGTTTATTGGTCCACTGACTTGGTACATCGTCTGCAAGAGCTCCGCCACGTTCTAAAAAAGAGAATCATTTAAGGTACTAGCATACAACAAAGAAAGCTGACATGTTCCAACCAGTATTCAAAAAAGTAATACAAGTGTAAATAGATAATACCGTCTTTCCAGTTTAATTTAACGCATATTGACATATTATGGATTGGGGGGCATGTTTGTCTATTGTTGTATTATTCAAGATGGCGCCTGTATGAATAATGAATCTAAGCGGATTGTTGATTTTGCAAGGTTGGGCATTGTGTTATGGATAATTGAAGCATTCTCTCTCGAATAATAAGCCACGATTGTCTAATATTTAATATCTAATGTTACATCCCATCAATTTATCTATTTAGTACTGTTTGGAAGGAGTAATTTTATGTTCTAATAAAAGCGTTTTACTTTCAACTATAAAATGCTTTTATTACTTTATGCAGAAGCAATGAAAGTTGAGTGTCAGTTTTAGTCGATCTGCAGTTTGTAAAACTAAATGTTTGCTCCTAATTGTCCTATTACATATATTTCAGTAAATTGCTTGCTTGCCGCTGTAAAACGGGTTGTCTAAAATGGGAAATGGTATTCTGGGGCTGCATGAAAGTGGCGTTGGTAGAGTAAATGACAACATTTACTCATTTTGTAGAACCTGACAGGAACAATGAGTAGAAGGATGGCTTTGCTTGTTTTGGGCAGAAAGCCCAACGTCAAACACAAATTGACCGTGTTTTATTTGCAAAGAAACACAATGTAACTAGTTATGATTTAAGTTTTCCAGACTTATTGACGGGGACTGCTTGATAAATTACTTAAAAGGCTTCATGAAAGTTTCCATTTTATGACATACGAGCAAAGAATTCTTAGGGAACTTAATTTTTAGTTTGAAAGTTCTCAGAATTGACTTAAACATTAATATTTTGAGCAAAGTATGTTACAGTTTTTCTAACTTCTGTTTCTTGCGAATTAGAAAATTATAGCAATTTCAGAATTATCGTTGATTAAAAAAAGTATTACATCCATATGGCACTCCTTTTCAAGAAACTTAAAAGTTTCAGGGGACCTTAAAATAGTCCGAATTTAATTTATCGGCTCCAGGGTAATAAACTGAAATTATAAAATAGTTTCAAAGTATAAAACTCAATATCCTTCTTGGCTTACTTTAAACAACTCTATCAATTAACTTTAGAATGGATTTCAAACTTGAAATCTTTACTCGTACCAGTAAAAACCCAATAAAACTATGAGTGTTAGTTGAATTGAAAATTAATAGATTAAAATACATGTTACAGATTGTTAGTTGGTCAAATGCAATGCTGATAATAGCAAATGGTCCTTCTTGAAATTGCTCTAATATCAACCCACATGGTCATTAGTGCGCGAAGAGCACGATAAGCCTTCAGTTTGCAATTTAAACTAATTTCCATCTCTCCTAGCCCACATTGCTTTTCTTCCCATAGCAAAACTCAAACCTACTTTGTAATATACTCACTAACCAAACTCCATCGCATGGTCATTATTCGCAAGCAAGTTTTTTTTTGCAATGAACGTGAAAACGCAACTAAACGCGATTTCATTCCTCAGTCGCGTCCACAAATTGCCCAAACAAGACCATGTAGAAGGATGGAAAAAGCTAGCTTCTGTTGTGCACTTGAGTGCATGATTTTGTGATTTATATCATTGTTTTTGTCAGCTGGGCATTGTGTGTATGGCGGAAACATGTAGAGACACAATGGGAGCTGCGTTGAATTGTGGAGATTATGTGGAATTGCAAGGAATATGGCTTTGATTGCAGCCAGAGGCTGTGCGCCAATTCTATCCATGATTAATCACGACTCAATCGACACGCACCTAAATTGTTCTCCTGCTTCGGCATATACTCCTGCATCTCTTTGAGGATTTTGGATATTTCCGCCGAGTCCTTCGAAATGCTACAGAGCTCTTCTTGATTGAAGTCAGGCGTGATCTGTTTGCAGAGCAGGATTTGGCTGATAACGTTGCCTAAATTCGACGGGCCTGCGCGATTTTCTATAAAAAACATAAAGCAAAATTAGGTCACATATTTACATTAAAAAACAAAAAATGTCCATGGGAATGATAAAATAGTAAAAATTGGTTTTGCTGAGAGTTGAATAATGTTTATAGGGTTTAACCTGTAATATTTTTGGGTGCATTCTAAAAATAAGAAACAAAATTATCTCCTGAAATGTCAACCCCGTCACTATTTTTATAAAGCATACTGCCTTATTACGCTACTTTCTAAAACAGTGCATAACCTTATAAACAAGTTACGAACTTTGCTAACAGAAAGAAAATTGTACATCAAAGCACAAACAACTTTCGAATCTAGAATTAATCATCCTCAAGTAGAGAAACCTAATCAGAAATTCGAGTGACAAAACAGGAAATGGCAAGTTGATTAAGTTCAATTTCAATTTGAGTTTGGAATCAATAAAGTCACCATAACCTTATATCCGGGCCTTTCAAGAGATAACTTTTACTTGTGACCCACTTAAATTTAAAAAATAAAGAAAAGAAATGTTCTATCTCGGTGTTAATAGAGAAGAATAGATGTCTTGGAGATAAAGTCAGCAATGTTTCTAAATAGAACAAA
>JAODGC010000004.1:7386067-7411990 GCA_027574925.1 Ecitoglossa quadriceps
GAAATGCAAAGATATGCATTATAGTATTGCACGGACTTGAAACGGGTGCAAAGTGAACAAAAACTTGTAATAAGTGGAAGCGATATTATTCTGAGGATAATTTCCACTCGAGCTTAACTCGAATAATTTCAGAGTGCAAGCTTCCTTGAAAAACAAAGGAAATGATCGTTGCCACAGGAATAAAGCGATAAAACTTGATTACTTTGTTGTAGAAATGAGTTCACAACTTTAAGAAATAATATTAAACTAGAATTTTTCGCTTCATGGAAATTTAATAAAATCATATGGGAAGTGCCCACTTTAAACATAAGTCTGACATAATTTCGCTATTCGTTAATTTGTTTTCTTTACATTCAATTACATAATGAAACACATGAAAATATGAAGAAAAACTTTGCATAGTTTTAATAAAAAAAAATGTTTTGGAGTGCAAAACCACATGCAATGCCATACAAATGACAATCGCACTTTATAAACAAGTGCAGTTTATTTTGCACGTCAAGAAATTTGCTTGTCATGGATTATCAATCTATTTTCCATATCTACATGAAAATGTATACTATAATTAATTATTCCTTGTTTTATTTGCATTTTAAAGCGTGTCTGCTGATTGCTGCAGTAAATTATCTTCGCATACACATTGCATTCCACTTAGTGCATCAGCAATCATTAGACAATTACTCAATTTTACATTTTGCATCATTACAAACATTTTAGATAATTCCATCAACACTCCACTAATTAATCACAATCAGTACCTCAATTAAAATGTTTAAACATCCATATTTTTCACTTTTCAAAATAGCATTTCACATGTATTTCAACGTGTAAATTTTTTATTAGGTACAGAACTCTATATTACTTTATCAATTACAGTTATCACTTAATTCAATTATTTCCCCCATGATCCTTTGCTTTTCTAATACCCATTTTTTTCATTATGCTGGCATTAATTTCCTACACCTGTGCCACCCCCATCTCGATATCTTCTCCAGCGCGCTACATTTGATCGTTTGAATGCATTTATTGAATTAGACGTTAATTAACGTCACGTTTGGTGATTGATACGAATGTGATGTGCAAATATTTGAGCAAAGTATTAATTGCTAATGAGACAGCATTATGCCAGCTGTGAATTGATGCAGACTCAATATTGAAGCAAATTATATGCAATGAAAGTATCAGAGTAATAACGCACGTAGTCAAATTGATTGGGAGTGGACAGGGAATAGTTAATGTGATCATAAAGGGTGAATTGTAATGATTGATGTGATTTGCTAAGAAAGTATTTAAAAAGGGCATTATTTGATGAAAATTAATTGATTGGTGGTCACTAACATAACAATAATAAGTTATGTTTTTGAAAAGGAGTTATTAATCATAAAAAGTTAGATTTTTGACGGAAAATTTTAAAATGCGTGTAAGTTTGGTTAACTACAGTTTTACGTTTGGAGAATTTTTAAAACACACATTAAGTGCTTGAGAAGATTATAAATTGTTTACAATGATTAAATTTGTAATTTAAGGTTGCTTTTTAATTGTTGTATTAGTTCAAACCGTTTAATTCGCTGATAACGTAATTTTAAATATAAAAAATTGTATTTTTGACAATTGACAGGTTGAAGATAAAAAAAATTGAACTTTTGACAGCTGACAGCTTGAAGACATCACCAGCCTTTAAAATACAGCAAACGAAATAAAAATGAATAAAAACCAAATTGTAATTTAGTAAATTAGCGCTAAATATTACATTTAGAGATTTTAGACTCAAATAAATTTGTTTTAGATATCAATATTCCCATTTGTCAGCAAATTTTTAAATAAAACATTAATTAATTCGTGACATGGTAATTCCTTCAAATTTCCCAACAAAAAAAATGATCCAAATTATTATCTCATAACACACCGCTGGTATTGAGTCAATCTCGTGATGACTGCTCATTGCAGTTGCGATAATTGGCATATTATTATCATTGGGACGCAATCACAAAACACTTGCACGCACGCATCGCGACGTACCTTGCCGACGGCGGCGACGTCTTACACCTCGTCCTCAAAGCCACACGCGCTTCTTCGCCACTTGCCGTACGCGCACTTACTGTCTACAACGCCAGCGACTGCCTCCACTGCCGCCACCAGTACCGCGGTGGTACGCGCGCACGCAATGCAATGCGCATGCCGTAGTATAACAAACATAATGTGAGTTAATAATTTATCGATGTTGAAAATAAAAAATTGAAAAACCAATCAATACTTGTGGTCGTGCTTTTTTTTTGTTTACGATGAATATAATTATAAATTTACCAAGGTTCAACAGTTTGCAATTTTTAATTTAACTTGATTAAGTTTAGAACTTGGTTAGTACTTAAATAATGCAACTTATTAAGCCATAGCCTCAAATTCTCAGCAGTGTGCCACAACGTTAGCATTTATAATGCAAGCTCAGAGATTACGCTCGTAATTAAATGATTTAATCACGACATTTGACACATGAGAAACTAACTTCCAATCTTGACATTGATCAATTATTTACCCTTCTATAATCTTTGTTTTTCTTCAAACGAAAGATCCATATCATGTAAAAATATCGTGTAACAATTAAAACCGAATTTTGAATGAGTCACGTGTCGTTTCCAGACTAATCCAATAAATAATAAATTCCGAAGTTGTGTGATAGCTTATTTTCCGATTTTAGCTATTTCAGCATATTTCCGCTATGTCAAGGCAGCAATGCAATCGTAAACGCCCGCGAGTAAATTACCCACTCGTTGATAGTAGTTTGCGCCTTCAATAAACTAACCTAACCTCATTCCAACTCTACTTCGTTCAGCTTCCTTCACACCTACCAACTACGCATGGAATGAAGGCAACTTTTCGTACATTTCAAGAGCAAGCAAGTAAGCAAAACACTCATTATCTTCATCTGCTCTCTGTTTATTATACTGCAATTAAAAATAATTGCAATTTGAGTTAACCTCGCGTAAAATCGTCATTTTTCATCATTGCGTACTGTGGCTAAATGCTGCAGGCAGCTGATGCCAAGAAAACCTGGTTGCATACTTCTAGGGCGTAGAAATGGAGAGACGAGTGTGAGCGGAAGATTTACGATTAAACTTTTGGGTGTGCACGATTTTGTGTTTTATGTCAGTGGTGCAAGATTAAGATGTTGATTCGAGGCGGAGAAAGAAAAAGCGATTTAGTGGTATACAAAAGATGTACGTGTTTTAGATGAAAATCTAAGATTTACATTCAGTAAAAAGCTTTTATTGTTTGGTTGGTAGTTTACATTTTATTTTAATATGCAATAAATTCTGTACAATTTAAACTGTAAAACTCAAACAAACAATATACTAAAATGACAAAAAGAGAAGTAATTAGTACTGCCTTTATATTAATAATCTTTATATTTAT
This sequence comes from Ecitoglossa quadriceps, assembly GCA_027574925.1. NCBI lineage: Eukaryota > Metazoa > Arthropoda > Insecta > Coleoptera > Staphylinidae > Ecitoglossa > Ecitoglossa quadriceps. The sequence goes on from JAODGC010000004.1 coordinate 7,389,479, forward strand.
GTCAACGGTTTATTACTGAAATTATTGGAAAATGTGTGAATGCCAACCAGCAAGCTTTGAACATTTCAAACATTTGAATTTTGCTAGCATCCAAAAACGTAAAAAGCAAAAGCAGCTGCATTTGCATATCAACTTTCAATGTCCCTCTACGCCTCTATGGTCCTGGACAAATGAATTATTCAACTCGGAGTTACCAGCATGAGTTTTTTTACGACTCACAAACTCCGACCAGCTCCAGTAAAAAGTATCGACAAGCAATGCGAATGACAAATAAAACAAAGAGAACTCTCAACAGCAGAAAACAATCGATTAGATGAGCGAAAAAACGAAAGCTTTGGAAATCTATAATTAAATCTCAGTTAAAGTAATAAAAAACGTCCCAAACTCTTTAAAATGTTGAGAAAATAACTCTAGCCAATTCAATTTGCTACGGTTTCCGATTGGCACAGTTCCAACCGTATGCAACCAGTTGCTCCTTATTGCACTGGTTGCATATAACCCACTTTCACAGTTTATGTCATTAATGTTAATGCTGATGTATTAACACCTTGTCCCTTTATTGCCTCTGTATTCAAGTGTTCCCAGGTTTCACTTTCTGATGACATTGTTATCCATGCGGTGGCGCAATGAATTGGTCCACCACATACAACGCTCCCATGGCAACCGGATAAAATACCTCGGAATTTTTCATTTCCATTTGTTTCTTGTTGTATTTAAATCAAAGAGATTAATAATTTGTGCATTGTAAAATTGAAAAAAGTTGAATGTTTAACAGTAGCTCCCGATGCTTTGTGAATATCCTCAGCAATTGACAGGAATTGACTGAGGTAGGCACACTGTATGCGCAATGTTCTCTCGAAAGTAATTACCTACACATAATACGCCGCATAAGCCTTTTCGAGCAGCGCTGCAATCCTGAATTTCATTGTCTTGTCGTCCTGTGAATCCAGCAGGATCGGTGCTACATGCGCTTTCCCGATGAATGATGAACAGTGAAATAACTCGAGCGTGCCATACATCTGGATATTGCATTATAAGTTATCCTGATGAATATGCTTTATGTTCTTTTACTGAGCTACAACTTCATTCACATGAATATAAATCGAAAATAAATTTTAATTTGCCAAATTGTACACTTAGTCCTTGCATTTTCAAAAGCATTCCAAACTATTTTTGTGTATAATATGAATGTATGAATAAAAGCGACAAATCTAAGGAAGCAATAGTGTGAATTGCAAAATAGGCATCCCACACAACATCTAAGTCTTGAATCATACATATACTGGTTACCCATTCGGTTTTATCCTTATTTTATCATAAAACCGTTAAGTAGAGTATTGCGAGTTGCAGAAATCTCAAGATTTAGAGATAGCGAGAAGCGAACAGATCGTAGAGACGCAAACTTATTTAATAACATTCCCGCCGCCAAACCGCTCACGTCAGACAATGAACTTGGGGTAGCGTCTTGAGTGGTATAAATCACAAATCCTAGAAGCAAAGCGTGTCTTGGAAAAAAAATTGAGTGTCAAAATTTGCAGAATCTGTAATAATAGTTTATAGTAAAAAAGGATAAATACATTTTTTAAGATCCTTTCACTCTGAAAAAAGAGAAAATTGTGCAAAATGTAAAAAAGAACTTTGATCAATTATTTAGAGGACTGTTTTTTTTCCTTGAAGCAAAAGTTGGGAGCTTATTATCAACAAAATGGCAGAAGCAAAACTAACGCCATCTACAAACAAAATTATTATTTAATTAAAATTTATAACTCACTGTTAAAATCCTTAGTGAAAACAATCAAGTAAATTAAAGTCATATTCAACTAATGTCTATGTGCAGCTATTGATTGTATTCCCTTTATGGCACCTGCCCTAAAATTAGCCGCCTCCAAAATGATCAATTTTGACAATATCAGAATTAACATCAAAATACAACGTGCGTTAACTTCATTTTACCCAATCAGCTTTAGACTGTAGTAAAACGCAAGAAAAAGGGTAGACACACATTAATTACTGTGGGGTCAACGTCATCTTTTGGATCTTAAAGATCCAGACAGATTACCAGAAAGGATCAATTACGTGGCATTACAAGCAGTGGCAATAATTTAATGGATTTTATTAAAAAAAAAATCAGAAGAAGTAAGAAGGAAAAAAGCAAAGAAGAATTGTCTTTCAATTGATGATGATTGAGACATTAAAACATTTATGAGGGTGTAATACAAAAGAGATGAACTAAATCTGATGTAGAAGTTTTGAAAATCTAGGTAAATTGTGATCCCAGTTACAAATATTAATAAAAATAAACAACACACCTATATTGGGGCTGGTAAGGGATATATCAGATTGACTTAGGGGTAGTGGAAGTATATTTTGCAGAAGTGTATGGTGTAAATGCTTTTATCGATGAAACCACTTTTTGGCTCTTAATTTGTAAGGAATAAAGTTTCTTCTTCAAATTTCTAGGTTAAAGTTGAACGTTTTAGGTTAGGTTGGTTTAATAAAAAAGAATGGAAAGCTAATGATATCGTTACCTTATCATCACACATAAACATACTGTAGTTTTGTTTTATATTTCCAGCAGGATTTTCATTCATTTCAAACTAAATTTTAATCCTGCAGTTGTCTGTATTTTTATTTCTTGTATAAGAGATGGTATTCACTTTCTCAACATGTTGCAAGCATAATATTGAAATATTAATAAAATACAAAGTTGTTTAACGATGAAAAACGCACATCGCCGGATGACATTTTCAACGCTTTTCATGGCGGGTTTATTTTATGAGAGTACCACGACGCCGTTTTCCAATTTGCCTCGTCGAAGATAAGCTTTACTTTTATACGTTCACCACTATCATCACCAACATCCACACAAACTGAAACGCTACGAACACTGTCCTACCTTACATGACTCCCCAGTGATCGTAAAATCAAAGTAAAATCCGGTGCATGGTGAATTTCACACTTTTCTCTTGCTTCTCAACCTTGGCATGAGCAATCACACCGACATGCGAGATATTGCTATTTGAGGTTAAGATATCCAATCTTATCTACCATATTCCATCTTGTAGGGAGGTTTGCTTCAATCAGAGCAGACAACTTGAGAAAAGAGATGTGGGGCTATGTGTGGCAAAGAAAGAAGAGAAATGTGAGGTTAGGATAATGCGTGATGGCTCATGGACGGTTAGCAGACGTTAGTTTTTGCTGAGTTTCCACTGAAATGCACAATGTTGGTCATAAAATGCGATGGCTTGATTTATTGCTTTACTGGAAGGTGATAACTAGACCACCAAGATGAACGCCACTGGGCTGACGGCAAACAGCTTTGCCCAAAAATGAAAAAAGATTTTAACCTCATGGAATGTCTTGCAATCCTAGATGAAAGATTATAGATGATTTTGAAATATTTCTTATATTACCGATGCTAGTAGATAGGAATAAATAAAATATTTTAAATCGTCCTAATGCATTAAACTTTTTACTATAATAAAAAACACGTGCTGTCGATATAAATGATGACCAAATATAAATTACGCTTTAATGCCGATGAAGTACAACTGTGAGTTATTAATGTCGCTATACATTTCAGGAGCTTTGGATAATTCACATTTTTATCTTTTCACATTTACAACTTATCCATAGCTATGTGACTCACTTTATATTTACCCATTTTGAAAATAAATATTTCTCGCTTTTAACCATCACCTGAACAATATATTTTTTATTTTACTGCATGCAAGGATTATATTTTCTATATGGTATAGTGTAGAATGTAAATATTACGATTAGCTCAGCAATAAACTAGTATATGTCAAGCACGATCTATTCTATGAAATGCAGGATTCTCTCTGGGCGAATATACAGACCATGTACGAATGCAAATATTGGCGTGCACGATGTACTGATAGTAATATCACGGTTATGTTTGGATTCCAATGTGGAAAATGAGAAAGGAATTTGTGTGTGCTCGCTAACAAGCAGCGCAAGTTCGATAGGATTTTGTACCTGCCTAGAATATGGTCTTACATTTCTGGCATATCCAAGGATTAATGTATGAATTAGAAGAAGACATACTGAGATATACTTTGAGTCATAAATAAGACATAATTAAAAGTTCTGCTTTAATTTGTAAATGCTTATTGATACTTTTGATTTTATAGCGGAGAATAATATTGTAATAGATTTGCTTTTCAAACATTGTTTTGCAAATTAATAGCTCCCTTCATTATCCAGCAGCGTACAGAATTACAAGGGAATTGAACACTTCACATCGAGAGCTCATTATTTCAAGTAGACCATCGAAAAATCAATTCTCATTTTGAAATCGGTTAGAATCAAATGTGAGTTTAATGTTTTACATTCATTGCATAACCTAACCTAACCTAACCTAACCCAACCTAACCTAACTTAACCTAACCTAACCTAACCTAACCTAACCTAACCTAACCTAACCTAACCCAACCTAACCTAACCTAACTTAACCCAACCCAACCTAACCTAACCTAATATAATCTGTCAGAAACAGAAAAAATCTCCATTACTTATATTTTAAAACATTTTGATTAATTTTAGTCCATAAATAATTTTTTAATTTATTAAACTGAATTGTATTCCATTCCAATTGAATTTTGGCTCAATGTTAGATACCTCAAGTCATTATTTTGGTTTGTATTACGTTACAACTCTGTTTTCTAATGTCAATTCCAACATTAATTTCCCATTACTGCATAATTCAAATATAACTCTATCTCTTCAATTTGCTTCTTCCAAAGCAAAATTCCCGAATTCTCCTAATCCTAATGGGTATAATCTCAGCCCTGATGTTACACCTTGAATAGTTTCGCCTGCAAATTGCAACAATGTGCACACTGCACTCACAAAGTTTCCTTCAAAGCCATTGTTTGCTGTAAGTTGGTAAAGTTCGTAGTTCCCATGTGAGTCCTAGAGATCGGAGATGTTGCCAACACTCCTCTGATCAGCATGACAATAAAATGGTAAGCAAACTTTTAAATTAGTTGCCAACAATATAAAAAGCATTATCATATCCTGTCAGATAGAACTATATCAAATAAAATGTATTATCCTATATATTATTACATTTAAAATAGAAAACATGGTGTTTATTAAATTTTCTACGATTCTTTTTTCAATTAGATTCATTTCTTGATTCTCCATTTTTTTGTTTTTACAAACAACTTGCTGTTATTTTCTTTCGCTTCCTCTGTCTCAATGCGTATGGAGCCATAAAAAAAACCAATGCTTGTTTATTGTTGAATACTTGCAATTTAACAATTGAGCAAAGAACAACTGATTGAAACTACACGCCATCGCACAAAAACGACAAATAAAGCCGGAACGCAGGAGAAGCGTCATCAGTTTCCAAGCGCACTCGGGAAACTTTATTGCGTTAGTCACCAGCTCACATTTCCACCAGCTCGCGTTGACGACTCCTGCTTTCCTGATATTGACCTATTTTCAACCAGAACACGGTCAGCACATCAGCTTCCCAAGGTTTCCGGGACTTACGGACTACAAATTTATGGAGATAATAAACATTAGCTAAGAAATTGACTGCAACTTTAACACTAACTTAGAACATAGTGTAGTTCAATTATTTAAAAGCAATAAGTTTTTAGGGATACCATTAGCTTGGATATTTTCAAATGGGTTATGTATCTGCTGTCCTTAAGCTTCTTATCTCCTTTTCCGCTTATTGGTAGGATGCAAGACAACAAGAATCAAAAAGGCGGGTATCAGGAGTATCTGCGGATCTATTTGTAATACCACCGTTTCGTAAGTCCCTAGGAGTCACCAAACTGACTTGCAGTAAGAAATAAGGCAACATCCTGGCAACTGTCATTGCAATGCTGACAAATCAATAAAATATTTTTGCTGTAAAACTCAACCTGAGAGAGAATTTCATCAATAGCAATGTTTTCTTTTCCTTCTTATTTTCTACTTTATTTGGTTCAAGGACATCAAAAAGCTAACCTAATATCAATTGAATTTATTTTTACTACATTTTTTTGTTCACATCCTAATAAAATATTTTACCCACCAATGTAAAAAGATGATGGTTTTCTGGTCGGCTCAAGGAATTTGTTCTGATCCTTATTTTCTCTTAGTATCGAAGGTATTTGATGATATCCTTCCGACATACAAATACATAACTTATTTATACATCTTATCCATTCCTTTACATTTGCTTCCTTTCTTGTAACCTCACCTAGAAGAGAATTCTGAGAGAAAAAAGACTTCCCATCAACAACGATTGAGGATTGTGCGTCCGTACGTTAAAACTTGATTAAAGTATATTTATAGCCTTCTGGCAATCTCAATAGCACTTGGGAATTAATCTCACTTTTTCTATTTGTAAGGCAAGCACGTGTCTGAAGTCAACACGTGCGCCAGGCGCCTCCACATCCAACTGCTAACATTGTATAGCAAACCATTACTCCTCAATGTTAACAACTGCCTGCAACTGCTGAATGTAGAATGTTGAAATTTTAACTGCCTCGTTATTTAGACTTAATTAACTTGTTAGCATTGCTTAAAGTCTGCTTACGCATCTGAATTCAACTGGAGTCTGGAATGCTATGCTGAGCTTTTGGTAAAAATATTTGAATTGCCTAATATTCTAATTGTTAACATTCTGCAAATATTAAATAGGAATAAGTATTATATTCATAAGTATATACATGCCATGCTTAATAATCATGATGCCAGTTGAAGAGTAACAACCGCAGGTGGAAATTTGTCTTCCGGTGGACACAGCGACATCGGAAACAGATGTTTCAAGAGAGGATGACAACAGGATGAGTAGCAGTTGTTAGTGGCTACTGCAATAACAAAGTGGTAAACAATACTGATATTTGTAAATTATAACAAATGTAATTTTGGTTATATAACCTCAATTCCAATCTAGTCCATTCCTTCATTCACCTCTATTGCCCTCAAATCATTAAACCAAGCAGTTCAAAATTTGTGATGGAGAAAAAAGTAATTCGGTATATTTTCCAGCATCAGTGAATATTATTTATATAATTCACTTAAAGTATTGTGTGTCGAGGTAGAGAGAAAATTAAGTAATGTTTTTTGCATTTTCCCAATTGCACACTGCTGGCCCAGTTGGTTGGGATTAACTTTCCGCATATATCGATCCGCCAGTTCTCGCAACTCTCACGCCGTTAGGATCCATCCCGCTGGCGATGATGACGGCGGTGGTGGTGGTGGCAGTGGCATTTTCACTATGGTTTCGCATGACGCTTATCATCGCGTCATTACACTAGGATCAGTTGGACGTGACGGCAAGCAAATGAAACCAAGTTTGGGTATGCCAACAATAAATGTTGAAAATACTAAATTAAAAGAGCAGAGTATTTAAACTAGATAGCAAAGAAAGATAAGGATTTTCTATTTATTTACAGAATGATGCTTTAAAAACGTTGCAGATAAAAACTTTGAACGAAATAACGTTTTGAGTTTGGGTTCCAGCAGGTTTTCGTGGAAGCAAAGTTGGTAAACGTGCCTTTAACCGCATCCCTCACTGACGCTTCAAACTTAATTCAAACGTGTCCTGAAAAAATGGCATTTCTTGTGGGAAAGCACTTGAAAAGTTTTACATCTGCCAGTTGCCTGAATCGAATAAAATTCAAAGACAAATTGAAAAAGTACGAGTATTATTTTTATCATGCATATTTCCCATTGGTATAAAACTGTCATAAAATTCACAATGCATGGATGTCATTTTGATGACTTGTCCGTTTATGATGGCGATGAGCAATTAATAAAACAACACCCGCTTCCAGAATATCACATCCCTGCCCTATATGTGTCCCAGTGTCGCCACGTAAAACGGCGTGGTTTGAAAACATTCGTTACTGTCGCGGCCTTAAATTATTCATCGTCGGCGCGCAAAGAGCGACAGCGCCACGCCATTTGCGCATTACGTCGAGGTGGATATTAGCTGGTTGAGTAATCGACAATCAGTGATATTGGCGTAACACATCCCTCGATTATTTTCCTTTCGAATTACAAGAACAATCTACACGACTACAATTTAAACTTTGCAACAATTTTTTCAAACAAGACACCTTTCTTACGTTCTAAATGCCAATAGAAACAAGTTTGCTAGATGTGGTAATAAATTGGCGTAGACTATACTTGAGGTTATGTTAAACTGATGTTGAGTTAGACCAAGTTAAGTTGGGTTATGTTGGATTACAGAGGGTTTCTTGTGCTTCATTGAGGTGAATGCAGCACGTGACGTGAAAACGTGATGTGGGGCGGTCGGCGCAAAGTTTGTTTTGTTTCCGGCACGCGTGTTGTGTACGAGTGGTGGAGGCAGCTTACCTTGACTGGGTCGTAGGTGTTATGCACGTAGACGGACGCGCGCCGCCCGATCAGCGAGCGGCAACCGATCGAGCTGCTTCGGCGGCCCGCCATCCTCCGCGCCGCGATCACGCTGCACGCGCCATGCACTGCGCCCACGGCCGCCGCCCTCAACGCACTGCCGCACACCGCCGCCGCTGTGGCGCGCAAACCGTCCAACACCATCGATTCCTACCCAGCAGCACGTGCTTGTGAATATACACTACTCAACTTGAGAGGAAAATTTCATGTAAAAAGGAATTTAAAGCACCCATTATTCTTCTAAACCAAACCAGGAATGTAGTGGGAGGTCAATTAAAGCGGGGTTTTTGTTGTGTTAGTGTTGGTTGATTGCTAGTATTTTATGAGCCAAATTTCTAAAACCAAATATTTTATTCTGACATGTTAAAGACATTTGCACGGTATTTGGATTGAACAGTTTTCTACCTTCCCAACATATTTAAAATTGTAGAAAGCTCAATTTGCATTTCAAGCCTAATTCAAAGGATATCAACCTCCCTTAACAGTATACTTTACTAAACCCTCGTTACCATTAAATATTCATAAAAACCAACTTGAAAATCCACTCCAAAACCAAACGTTATCCACCATCATCTATTGTAATCCATCATTTCCAATGTTTCCGCATTGATCATCTTTCATTTGCATTACCAACAACACCAAACAACATAACACAACAATGCCGCCTGCAAAAATAAATTAAATCAATTAATCCCAAAACCAGTAATTTATTCCATGATTTTCTTATTGCCTGCCTGTTTTCTCTTAATTTGAAAGTGTAAAGCTCTATGCTGAGTCCAGTGAGGTTTTAATTTGGATGCGGCGTCAATTTAATTAAAACGAATCCTCATTCCAGCCCGTCCCAAATCACTTTGTTTCAGGCCATACTCAAAGAAGATTAGAAGTTTCCAATACAAGCATTGATCGATCAACCTCTTACTGAAGGGACGGCGCAGATGGTGAAGAGATTTTGATTGAAATGAAAGCAAAAAGTTGCAATGTAGAGGAGTGAGAAATTAAGTGTTTTACTCTTGGTTCATTTCTTTTCCGCACTGGCTAAGTGGTTTTATGCGTTACGTGTTGTTTCAATGACTGCTTTCCTGAACTGTAGCACATGCTGTGATAAGAGCCCTAACTGCTTCATAAATATTTTATGATGCGATAATCTCTGGTAAATGGATTGCTATGCAATTGAAGGTATTTGCTTAAATATAACACTATTAAACGTATAATTTGCAGCTTTATTCTGCTAAATTAGAATGGGGTACTAATTCGAAAAGTTTTCTAACATTGTTGCAAATAAAGGAAACCTTCGCTTTGAACATAATGCCACTTTTGTTCCTAGATCACCTCCAATTGAAAGTGAAAACAAATGTCACTCAACTAAACCCAAATTGTTGCGTTTTGCACGTTTCATTGAAATGGACACGAGTGTGGGTCAGAAGTCAAGTTTATAACATTCCTTGAATCCCACCGGATGCACATATAAACAATGGCAATTTTCATAATAATTACGCTGTGCTTTCACAACAATAGTGCGCCGCGACACCATTTGCACGCTGCACATCTTTGGGCCACCGACGATCGATCCCAAAAGCGCCTTCTGTTTGATGAGATAAGACGCGGACCTGTTTGCACTGGCACTGCGGTAAACATTGACACTCGAGGGCGATAAGACACCGTATTCAAACGGCGGATCTAAGCTAAGAATAACAACATTGTCAATTGTCGTCGTGGTAATCTGTGTGGTGCGCTAGATCTAGTAACGGGGTGCAAAGTGCCACGTGGCTGCAAAGTGACTTAAATGAATCATGGAAGTGAGATACTTGCAGTGGTTTGTGATTGGCCTTGTGTGTTGTGTGAGCAATAATAGAGTACACGGTAACTTCCCCGAAAACCTTACATTATGGAATGCCCTTATTAAAAACGTTTTCTTTGATTCAAGGTGCTGTTCATCAAACCCTTACCCATTGTTGTGACCTGGGAAAGAACTACGCCAATAGTGATGTTGCTTGTACAACTATTAAACCACCTTTTACTGGTGTAGAAAGCAAAGATGAAGGGAGTTGCTTACCAACTTTAATGATCTGCTGTCAAGCTCAGAATAAAGAGAATGAATGTCGTCTTGGGATCAATGATGCTGAAGTTGGGACTTGTAATTCTGCAAGTGGAAGTGAAAGACAAGTACTTTTTAGCAACCCAACCCATTATGAAATCTCTTCAACTTCTTATTTCTTTTTTAGAGTTGTTGTGAAGCTTGTAATCTTGGCAAATTAGCCTCCGCTTCGGGCTCATGCGAAAGCTCTTTCAGTCTTGGAGCTTCATACGACAAACAGTACAAAAATTGTTGTCAGAAACACCTCCCAAGGACTACCACGCTCAAAGCCGAGAATATGATCCAAAATGAACCTGAAATTTCTTTAGGAAACCTATGTGAGATTGAGGACCTCTGTGCGCAAATTTGCATTCCAACTGGGACTTCCTACAAATGCGATTGTAATCCAGGATACACTTTAATGGCGGATGGAAATAGTTGCAAAGAAATAACAGGCCCTAAAAGTAACCCAAAGAAAAAATCCAAGTATTTCCATACAAATCCCTAAAAACTAACATAAATCTAAACATGTTGTGATTTTAGGTGTGATTCGAGTAACCCATGTGCCCATGACTGCCATGATACTGGAATTTCCATTTATTGCACCTGCTACGAGGGATACGAACTCCAACCAGACAAACGCAGTTGTAAAGATATTGATGAATGTACCTTAGATCATGATTGCCATGCAAATGAAACCTGCGTCAACCAGGAAGGGTATTATGAGTGCGTAGAAGAAGGGGACGAAGATGATTACGAAATAATTGACTGCAAACCAGGATTTCGCTTTAGCTGGGAGAACAAAATCTGTGAGGATATCAACGAATGTCTCTTACCTTTAACATGTTTACCATCGCAAAAATGTATCAACACAGAAGGATCTTATAATTGCACTGGTGGGGATGTTGTATGTCCAACTGGATATTTCTTTAAAGCCAGTACTCAAGACTGTGCAGATGTAGATGAGTGTGTCACGGGTGATAATGATTGCAACAGAGAATCTCAAGTTTGTTTGAACAACAAAGGAGGTTACACTTGTGTGGATAAGGCATCTAAAACTACATGTCCAGCTGGATTCATGATGAATCCAATGCTACAAATTTGTGTGGATATTGATGAATGCGCACAGGATATTCCACTCTGTGCTGCGGATGAATTGTGTGTTAATGAAGAAGGTGGGCATAATTGTGTGACAATGGGAAGTGGGCCAAAAGCGGTTTCACCAACTGCAACTACAATATTTACAAGTACTGCTACAACGACTACTACAACCATACCTACGACAACAAAAGCTACTACTCCAAAAGCTATCACGAGAATAACCACAACTAAACCTCCTACTAAGCCCACTACAAAACCTACAACAACTACAGTAAAAACAACCCCACCTACTAGCACAACAAAAGCTACAACCATCAAATCTACAACTACCTCAACCACTACCACTACTACAACTACGCCTAAACCAACCAAGCCCAGTACAATCCGCATATCACCAGTCTTCATAACAGCTACAAAACCAACCACTAGAAAACCCTTCACCCCACCAACGTTTAAAAAACCACCCCCAATAAGCTGCAATCGTGGGTATACCTACTCTGATGTTTCAGAACAGTGTGAAGACATTGATGAATGTACAAGTGGAATCAACAACTGTGATAATTATCAAGTATGTCATAATACTTTAGGTAGTTACCTCTGCAACTGCAAAATAGGCTTCCAAAAAGATCCAATTACTGGGGCTTGTCAGGATATTAATGAATGTCAACTGCAGCGTAACGACTGTATAGAGGGGCAACGCTGTGATAATACAGTAGGTTCATATTTATGTTCCCGAGTTGCAAACTGTGGAACTGGGTACACTTTGAATTATGAAACTGGTGTTTGCGAAGATAACGATGAATGTGCACTCGGCACCCACAACTGTGACATTGGAGGAAGAAATTTAATTTGTAGGAATACCCATGGTTCTTTCAGATGTGACAGACCTTATGTTCCACTTCTTCCCCCACCGCCAAGACCTACGCGTCCTTCGAGAGTGCTTACAATTAAACCTCCTTCTGCTCCACCTACGCTTCCTCTTAGACCAACACCATTTCCTCCAATATTTATCCCTCTTGCTACACAAAGTAAACCATTATCGCATTCGCCAACTGGAAGACCAATCACTCTTTTAAGGCCTAATAAATACCCTACGTATCCAATGTATCCGAATTATACTATTATTAGTTCGCAAAGCAAGAAATGCCTTCCGGGGTACTTTATGGATGGAGCAGGACAATGTCAGGATTTAGATGAATGTCAAAGTAATCCATGTCCAAGATCTCACCAATGTCTTAATAACATCGGACGCTACGAATGCAAACCTAAGTTGATTTGCACAGCTGGATTTGAGTTGAATTCATCAGGCGACAGTTGCATTGATGTTAATGAGTGTTTAAGAGGTAATCACACTTGTGACCCATCAGAAATTTGTAAAAATTATTTTGGGTATTACCGATGTGAGTGCCCAGCTGGACATATTAAGGAAGGAAAAAAATGTGTTGACATTGACGAATGTAAATTCTACAAAGGGAGGGCTTGTTTATATACAGCTGATTGTGTTAACACGATTGGGTCGTACGAGTGCCAATGCAAGGAAGGTTTCCAGAAGGTTAATGACAAGTGTATTGATATTGATGAATGTAAAGAAGAAGGGAAGTGTGGATCAAAGTGTCACAATACAATGGGGAGCTTTAGGTGCTACTGCGAGAAAGGTTTCACACTAAATAATGATAACAGGTAGGCTTCAGAATTGAGATAAAATTATAGAGATGGATGTAGAGTTAATGTCTGTTTTATAGGACTTGTTCGGATGTAGACGAATGCTCTTTATTCTCTAGTCAAATTCATTGTGTTGGGACTTGTATTAACTCACCTGGGAGTTACCAATGTGGGTGTCCTTCTGGATACAGGTTGGGGACAGATGGGCATACCTGTCAAGGTTTGTAAATACAAAAAAGAAATTAATTGCAAGTCATTACATGTTGCTTCCGCGGTTTTAGATATTGATGAATGCAGCTCCAATCAAGGCGATCCCTGCAAAGGTCCAGATCAATTTTGTTTCAACACCAGAGGAAGCTATGAATGTGCTTCAATTGCATGTCCAAAGAATTACATTCGAGATCATCATCAAAAAAGGTGCCACTCAATAATAACCACCTTGTAATGTATGATCCTAACAAAGATATCTTTCTAGTCGTTGTAAATTGGATGCCGAACACTGTCGCCATTTTGGAGAATGTTCCCTTCATCTCGCTGATCAAATTAGCTACCACTTCTTCAACATAGTATCAAACTACACTATTCTAAATGAACCTGTCAAACTCTTCAAGATGCGAGGTCCTCAGAACCAGTACTCCCGCGTAGCTTTCAAACTTGATGTGAGGAACATCCGGTGCCCATTTGGGGTACGTCCTGCTTCCGACAGTGATTTTTGGTTAGACAACCAATACAATAGCGTTACCATAGCCATTAAAAACTCAATCCAAGGACCACAGCAAGTGGAACTTACTTTACAGATGCAGATTTTTAATCATAATCAACTTACCAACTCGGTTATATCAAAAATCATGCTTTATGTTTCACAATTTAAGTTTTAGTATATGATGGGTTTAACATGTTTGTTTCTTGTCCGCAGAAAGTGATTTGGCTTAATAGAAATGTTATTGTGTTTAGATAAAGGTGCCGGTTCTGTATTTAAGATCATGTCTTTATAATAAAAACGCGAATGAAACAAATAACTTCCAATTCGAAGACGAAGAACAAAATGAAGCAGACAGAATAACTCAATTATGGTATTATATATGTATTTTGGTCCTAAGAACCTCCAATACTATTCGCTTTTAAGTAGTTCTATAACAACAACACTATTTTTCGCTCCTTTGACGACATTCCATCGACCCAATCGATGCTCACTACCAACTCCAGCAATTAGTTTACTCCCACCATTGCTGAATGCTAAGGAATTAACAAAACCATAAACTGGGATAGTAAATAATAGGTTTAAACTCTTTGAATTATCTCCAACTTTCCAAAGTCTAACTTTACCATCATATGAACCTGAGGCAACTAAATCTGTATTGACAAGAGTAGCAAGTGCTGTAATCCATAAAGCCTCACCATTTATTTCATCCACACCATGAGCTGATGTAACAGTGGTCATTGGTCTCTTCTTATTGACTCCCCAAACTGATAACTGACCATTATCACCGCCAGAGATAAAACTCTCCTCATTTACTAGCTTCACCACATCAATACTTCCTGAATCTCCATTGTAAATCAACTGAGATTCTTCAGGAATCTTCCACAATCTTAAACCTGTGTCTCTTCCACCTGCAGTCACTGCTCTTTCTCTTGACATGGCATCAATTGCAGTCACACCATCCAAATGCCCATATAATGTCTCAACATGAGACATTTCATCCAAGGACCAGACTTTTACTGATCTATCAGCACTAGCTGAGTATAATGTATGTGTTCCTCGTCGAAATACAAGTCCCAGAATTGAATTCCGATGCCCTCTGAGTATTTTGATGTGTGTAAAATTCTCTGGATCCCAAATTCGGATATTTGATGATGAATCGCCCACAGCAAGAAATTTGTTATCAAATGAAAGTGACATTGATAGAATAGTGGCACTGTGGCCTTTTTTGTAATCCATTCCTTCCTTGATAAATGGAAGTGATGCAGTTTTCTGCATTGTTGCTAAAGACCATTTCACAATTCCACCATCCTTACTCCCAGAGTAAACAAATTTATCATCAGAGCTTACACATATGCATGTTACAGTATTTTTATGTTCCTTTGCTTTTAAAACTGTGATCTCCCCATGAGTTTTGTAATGATCTGCAACTTGGGATTTGAATCTTCCAGTTTGCTTCAAGTGATCTGTGAACAATCTTTGCTGGATTTTACGGTCGTGGTCGTCTTGTGCATCTTGATCCAACTCTTCAAGTTCTCGTTTTTTCCGTTCTAAAGAAGTTTGAAAACATTTTAATTGTTGTAAACTGTTTTGAAGAGTGTTGTCCTACCTTGTGCTTCAATTTCCTTGAGATACACTTTAGCTAAACGTAATTTTTTCTCCTGCGCAGTCTCGTTATCTTCTTCTGACTCGTATTGCTCTTCTGGTTTTCTGCTAAAGGTGTCTTCATCTTCGCTGCTTGTAATATCGTCATCTTTTAATGAAGACTCATTGTAAGGTTTTGTTTTCTCATTGTTATTTGCATGTTTACGCTTCCTATTAGGTTTCTGTGAGTTTTTATTGTTCTTATTGTGATTGCCTTTGTTTTTAATAAAAAAGGACATGGCTAATTCATTTATATCGAACGTTTGTGAGAAAAATTACAAATTAAACACGCGAAAACCTAGAGGAAAACACATGAATGAATGTTTATAGGTTACGCTAGCCATACCTCAAACTCAAAAAAAATCTTGAATAATATAAAAAATAAAATTTTTACAAATAATTTCTAGTACAAAATTGTAAACAATGTAAATTTATATTTGCAATATGTAGTAATTTACTATAATTCAAAGATTATTTAAATAATTTCTGAAAATTTTTGAAGGCAACCGATTAAATCCGATATTGTGCGAAAATCAAAGTCTAAAGTTTAAATTTTATGAGCGCCTTGAAAAGGAATATAAATCGTATCGCTAATAAACCCATATATTTTAATTATTTTAAAAAAATAATTACTTTTAGATAAGTGTAATAAATGTGTACGGATTGTAAAATAGTTTTTATTGCCGTGTTTGGAAGAGTTAGAGTAGTATCGATTTTGCGCTAGCCGTCGCTACCATGGCGACACAGATGTCGCTTGCAAACGTGTTTTTATAAACGCGCACCGAGTTGGAGAATGTTTTTTGCGGCGCGCCGCTGGCGAGAATCGTGAAAAACTGGTCGCGTCCATTGTCCTGGCGCTCCGTGGCAGTCGCCGATCACCAGCCGCACGCAACCGTCGCAGGCGAAGTCCGTCCAGCGAGTCCAGCAGGCAACAAACCATAGATCTCAACCTCATCGTCGAGGTCATCTTCGAATTCAAACCTGCGGCGATTTTTTTAAACGTTCACCCGATAGAGGGACCTCTAGCAGGTGCCCGTCGTACAGGTAACAGAAGAGCACAAGTGAAACAAACTACGATGGCTGCGACTAGCGTTGTAGTTTTAGATCGCGGAAATAACACTACCTGCACTATAAACTTACACGGTAAGTACAATTCCACTTGACAATAATGTGAACGTTAACCTGTGAACATTTTACTGACAGTCGTTGCATAGTTGCAGTAAAAACTTGTTAAAAAATTGGGGCATAACCTTACATTTTTTGTTTATGTTTTTCATAACGTAATTTTTTATGTATGGTTTTTGATTTGCTAATTTTTAGGCGCTACCGTTGTTTCGTGGAGAGTTAATAATCAAGAGCAGCTCTTTGTAAGGTATGTCATTTTATATTACCTGCTTTGTTTGGCTTTAAAGTTTCACTTGTTTTCAATCCAACAGCAAACAGGCTGTTTTTGATGGGAAAAAGGCAATAAGAGGAGGAATTCCCTTTGTTTTCCCACAATTTGGTGCATGGACTTTTGGGCCACAACATGGTTTTGCAAGAATTGTACGCTGGCACATTGAGAAAGCCCCAGAGCGCTTGCCAAGTGGAGATGTAGAAGCTGTGTTCTCATTAATGGAAAGTGATTACACAAGGTCAATGTGGAACTATTCGTAGGTCATTAAATAATATGACTACATACACTAACTGCATTAAAAATTACTTTTTATGTTAGATTCCGTCTTACGTATCGACTTATACTTCGAGAAAAGGAGCTACATTTTAACATAGCGATATACAACCCCAGTAAAGACTTGACATTCAGTTTCAACATGTTGCTACACACTTACTTCAAAGTCCCCGATGTCCGCAGGTGTCAAATCACAGGTCTGCACGGTTGTACATTCATCGACAAGATTCGTGACGGTGCTATTTATCAAGAAGGCCGCGATGTAGTCACAATTGGCGAATGGACAGATCGGGTTTATCAAAACACTCCCCACGAACACATCATCACAAACGTTGTTTCGGGGCGTAAAATGCGCATCCAGAAGTACAACTTCCCAGATACAGTCATCTGGAATCCTTGGGTAGAGAAGGCTAAAGATATGGGTGACTTTGGGGATGACGAATATCCTAACATGGTATGTGTCGAGGCTGGACATGTGTCAAGTCCAGTTATACTTCTTCCTGGGACTGCTTTCGAAGCGAGTCAAATTTTACAGGTGATGTAAGGTAACATGGCACGAAGGGCGCCAGTTATCTTGTTGTATAACAAATAAGATGAAGGCGAGGACTGCCAGGTTCATGGCATATTGCATTTTAGAGCTAGTCTAAAGTAAAGGTGTATCTGAGGATGTTTGCTCAACATTCCTAGTTTGTTGAGATCTACGATTGACCTTGAATTGTAGTGTTGATCGGTGCTGCTACTTTCCATCAAAGTCAGCAAGTTAACACTCTATTCATGGCACACTCAAATTAGTGTTATAGTCGTTTGATTGACGCTGTAATTGGCATAATGCAATATGCGATGGCCTCAGAAGGATGTGCGATGTAAGTAACTAAAGCAATAGGATAATGTTTTAATCTCGCTTTGTTTCAAACAAGGCACTACGTTGGATACATCAACATAATCGATAGTTTCTCTTTGATTTTGGAAATATGTCACTTTTCCAATGCCAACAATTTGTAGCCTTACGTGGTATACGACTGGTTGTAGCTCCTAGCTGTTTCTATAACTAAATAATTGTGCAATAGGTAATAATCTAATGTAATGGAATACTTTTTTAAATGGTGAATTTCATTGCTACACACATCACATGATTGCATAATTACGTTTTAAGATACATTTACAAAGTTAGAGTTAACAGGATGTCTGATATAAGTGAGGTTGTATTCAATATGTATCACGTTTGTTTATTGTTATATCAACATTTTTACATTTTACTACATCCATCATACTCCATGTAGGTAGGGTTGTGGATGACGAGGAATTTCTAACTGTAATTTATATTTTATTGCGGTGATATTGATTATTTTCATATGTTATTCGTAAAGTTTTGTTGTCGACTTGTGTATGAACAAGTTATGGAATATTACAAACTATAAAAATAGAATGACGGCTTATTTGTAACTAAACGTATTCCATGGACATTATTTACGTTTATCTCAGTGCGAGCTTATGACGTGTAGCACAGTTGGCAAAATAATTCTTGATTGCGGGTAAGTTGAGTAACTAATATCGCAATATTTATCCGCGTTTTACGACTGTTGAGATGGCGCGCACGCGGCAGATGCCTGATTTGCATATGCATTAAATATGAAAACTAATTGCCTCTGTTGGGCGTCTGTGCGTGTGCATGGGGTTTATAAAGGCTTTCAGAAGAGGAGAAAGAGGCGGGCGCACGTCGGATGTCAGTTGCAATCGTTGCAATTATAACGGGACTGCTGGTTTACGATCAACGCGCAGTTTACGAAAAACAACTGAAAACCGAGACAAGACGTGTGTAGAATTATGATGAGGGGACTTACTTAAAGCCTAAAGATGCTCAACTTTATAATTTCACTGTACGTTTGGCTTTGAGCAGTTGAAAGTTAAACAATTTCTTAAGTAATTTCTAATTTATAAGAGTATTGTGACTTGGAGTGTGTTTTCGCCAAGCACAAAACAGTGACATTTCACCTCAACACTAATTTATGATGTTTTCATTTCAAAGGTAGCTTAGAACACCCTATTCGCATCTGGTGACTTCAACGATAGGTTGGTGCACCAGATTATGGGAGCTGCGCATGTGCGAATTTAAAATTCCCGTCTGCTTTTTACGTTTAAAGCTTACCAACACGGAAATTAACTAATTTCTGACTTATCACTTTGCAAGTTTACTTTATGGAGTATTCTGAAGAACCTGGTCTAACATGTGTACTAACTTCCGAAAATTTACAAACCTGGCTGGGGTGTATTTCATTCTTACAATTCAATTGCCGAAATCTCTAAACCTTTCTTCCTTACAGTTACCGAATGAATATTATGTGCACATTTACCAATAATCATTGCATTGATGACATTGAGAACTTCATATTCGGACTTTATTCCTGACTTTATTATAAACAAATCAAAATTGAAACAGAAATAAAATCAGTCAAGCCAAGGTAATTTCGCAACAACAAAAAAACAAGCAAAAAATATGAAACACGTGGTCATTAGTCGCATAATTATCTCTAACGTACATTAGGAATGCATGAGTATTTGTAAGATAATCAGATCCCTCATTCGTTAATTCCACTGAATTATGTACACCATATCATTACATCTTGTCACTTATCTAGCTCACAGACAGTAGCAAACAATGCAATGCAATGTTAAATTAGCTCAGCTTGTTTTAGTAAGTCGAAACTCTCAATCAAGTGCACTTTTCGTCAAAAACAACTTGTTATTGTTTAGTTAAAACAAAAATATTTTTTTTCTCCTGTGTGACTACTTCATTATGAAAAATGAATTATATATTTCAGGCACTCAGTTGTAAAATAACAAATGTGAAGGTACAGTTAACGCGCGTACTTGTGCAAGTACTTGTTTCATCTGTAGAGGAGTTTAAGGAAAGTTGAAGTCATTTTTTTACTCAAGTGGATTAAGTTGAAACAAAGGAAGTATATAATCACCTTATCGTAAGTACCACAGTCAAATACCAAACAATATCCTTGAATTATACTGTACCTTTATTAACTGTTAACAAAACAGTTTGATTGTATTACCGTTGATTCCATATCAGTTTACTTATTTTCGCAGCAAGAAAAGGTATTCCCGTTAGTTTGCAATTTGCGCTCTGCTCTGCTCAAACTAAACATCTCAAGTTGATCTAATCTTGGCTATATCAGAGGTGTAAGTAAATTGAAATGCAAATTTAAATTTGAACATAACTCCGGCCGTAACTCTATCAAGTGCGAGACAACATTCAGCATTTAAAACGCCGAATGCGTGGTATGCGATTGTGTGATTATCAATAGGTGAATTCAATCGACGGCGCGGAATTGGCAATTTTATTGTGATCGCAATCGCTAATCGACAGTGCGTAAATAAAATCGATTGCGGGCCATAAATCACATTTGGATTAATTTGTGGAACGTGTAGAATACACTGCGTTGGATTAAATATATTAGAAGGGTTTACAATTACTAGGACGTGAGCAGGTTGGGAATTAGTTGATTAGGTACAATTATATAAAGTTAAACGTTGATACCGACAAATATCAGCTGAATACTTCAATCTGTTTGTAATATATAACTATGGTATATAGTGGTAATTAACTATATTGACTAAGAGTAAGTTTTTGTGTGGGAAATTTGATTTTATTCGTGCGGTGTTTAGGCAACCCATTGTACACATGCAGTATCTGGTAAAATCTGGTAAAGTTCCATTTTCGGCTAAAATATAAGAAACAATTGGTTTTTATTTCTGTTATCTGAAATAATATAAGCAAATCTAACAAATACTAAATAATGATAAACTATACTTATCAATAGTTAATATTTAAATTACTTTTTTTGCTAGTATTGATAATCTACATTAATTTTCCGACTAAATTACACCTCTACATAATTCAATTAAAATTTAACTATATTGTTTAACCAAGGTTTTATGTCAGAAAGTTGATATTACGCATGCGGTGTATAGGCAACCCATTGTACACGTGCAGTATTTATATTAAGAAATCTGGAAAAGCTCCATTTTTGGCTAAAATATAAGAAACAATGGGTTTTTATTTTTTGTTACCTGAAATGATACAAGCTAATCTACTAAATAATGATAAATAATAATTTTCAATAGCTAATATTTAAATTACTTTTTTTGCTAATATTGATAAGCTACTTTAATTTTCTGAGTAAATTACACCTCTACATAATTCAATTAAAATTTAACTATTTTGTTTAAGTAAGGTTTTAAGTCAGAAATTAGATTTTACGCATGCGGTGTTTAGGCAACCCATTGTACACATGCAGTATTTATATTAAGAAATCTGGAAAAGCTCCATTTTTGGCTAAAATATAAGAAACAATTGGTTTTTATTTCTGTTATGTGAAATAATATAAGCAAATCTAGCAAATACTAAATAATGATAAACAATAATTATCAATAGTTAATATTTAAATTACTTTTTTGCTAATATTGATAAGCTACTTTAATTTTCCGAGTAAATTACACCTCTACATAATTCAATTAAAATTTAACTATTTTGTTTAAGTAAGGTTTTAAGTCAGAAATTAGATTTTACACATGCGGTGTTTAGGCAACCCATTGTACACATGCAGTATTTATATTAAGAAATCTGGAAAAACTCCATTTTCGGCTAAAACATGAGAAACAATTGGTTTTTATTTTTATTGCCTAAAATAATATAATCAAATCTACTAAAAACAAATTGATAATAAGCAATAAGTATCATTATTTAATATCTGAAGTATTTTTTTCTATTAATATCGATAATCTACTTTGATTTTCCAACTGCCCAATAATTTCCATGTTATAATAGAATATAATTTCAATACTCACTAGAAACGTTTCTATACTTTCAATGAGAATGAATCGTCAATTCATCGAACTACGATTGTTTTGCTGGTTGCTGCTAGGTGCGTCAACCAGACACATCCCACATTCATACAATTAACCAGTTTAATCAATCAATTCCAATAAAGCAGCACAGTAAATTATAAAGCAAATATGTAAAAATTTATCGTTCAATCGAGGTGTCATATCAGCCTGAATTAGTTACAACTACTTGTAGTAATGACATGCACGAAAGTCTTTTCATTGATCGCTTGATTAAACGACTAATTCAAATATATTGAGGAGGTGACAAAAGTACAATTGCGCACTCGCCCAAAATTGATTGCTAAATTTTGCGCTAGTTGGTGCGTGACATTTACTCGTAGTGTACTCGCTATCGCGAGC
>JAODGC010000004.1:7412090-7431921 GCA_027574925.1 Ecitoglossa quadriceps
TACAAAGAAAGTATAAACATTTCAATTACTAACTAATTTTGCATTCGTTATCTTTGCAATGAATTTTGGCGACAAACTAATTTAATTTTAACTTCATTTGTCGCAGCCACGCATAATTATAAAATACTTGTTTGCTCTTGAGTTCAGTCCTGAACAAATGCTTGCCATGCTTGATGCGCTTAGAAAATCCGCATCGTTTAAACCACGAGCTGATCCAGACCAGCAGCCGCCCACGTCGCGCATGCCGCGCGCGTTATTAAAGCGAAACCGCCGCCACTCGTCGATTTCGCTTCTGCGTGCGATAATTACACGCGCCATGCTTCGATTTATATCGCTAATGTAGCTACACCGGCAGCGGCCTTTGAGACGTAGATGAAACGATGGCGCAAATTGGTGCGGAGGTTGGAAAGCACTTGGGAACCAACTTGGCTGCTTGGATAAATAAAAAAATTGAAGGAGAAATGTTATTAAGTGAGGAATTGTATCTTGAGGAGCATATTGGGTTGCATAACTTTACATTTGACAGATTTGACATTTCACCAATTGGAAGGCAGTGAAAGAAACTAATTTTGTTAACTAAACAAGGTTTAGAAAATTACAGATTTGGTAATTACTCGCTTGAAACCAACTGTTCTTTTTTTCTTCGTAGCTTTTTTTAAAAAATTGACAAATAATGTTATGCAATTGCGTTTTTTTTTTCCTAATTGGTTTTCTTAGGGCTAAGATATTATATTGATGTAGAGTTATTTCAAACTGGCTCTACTAGAACTAACTTTGGAGTTAAATAAAAAATCAACTAAAGTAGTGAAGGTGCTATTCGATCTATTCCAAAAATAATTGGTATTTTAATGTTTTGCAACGGTTTGCAATATAAGAAGTGAAATAATCTTCCGCAATATGTCAAAAAACATATGTCATACCTTTTTATAGTCTCCCACATCGACGTAACCATTGTTTAAGTTGATGTCGTTTAACATAGCTGTCGTTCATTCTCAAAGTTTATTGTTATTACATAGCGATCTGCATGTATGGAAACTTGCATCGTAAACCATCAAACAACCTATACTTATGACAGCAAACCGAGAACATATAGAAATTTACCAGAAAGCTAACATTTTGCAATATGCCATTTATTATTCTGAAGTCATAATTCATAAATTTAATTCAATTACTTCCAATTTCTCTCCTTCTTTTCCAGCACACTGCAATTATTCATATTTCAAAACGATGTGTAACTTTGCAAGACTCTACTATGTGCTCTCATTAACGAATTTAGTCAATAATGACTTCTTAGAAGACACAGATGTTTCGTAATGTGAATGATTGACTAAAGTTTTTATTTGAGAAAGAAATACACAAATTGGGAAGGCATTTGTTCCGGAAAAAAGTTTTGAATATGAAATTGTAACAAATTCATTTAGTATTCAATGCTGAACGATTCTTTTGTATGCATTTTCAAAGAGTGGGCTAGAACTGCATACTCTAGCACACAATAGCAATTGTAATAGAAATGACGATTTGCTACGTGCTCTAATGTGGTCGACATGGATTTGCGTCAGCCGGGCGAATTTACGATTATGCCACGCACGAAGAACTTCTTTGACTCGGCGACGAAAAATAATGCATGCAATTAAAGCCATCAGTAAAAGAGAAGGCGTTGGAATTGTCAACTATTTGATGAATAAGGTATTGGCTTGTTGAAGGGAGTTTATTAAAGGCAATTTATAAAATTGACTGGGACTATATAAAGCTAGTTATAGTGGAATATTTAAGTTTATAAATGTTTCTTGGGTGGAAGTAAATTGGGAAAATGTATTTCCCTGAAAAACATGTTATAATTTAAGCCATTTTTTTTTAAATTTTTTAACGCCCAGATTAACTAATAAATATACTATGTCAGTTTTAAACTTGGAATTTTTAACTAATCCATTTGAAGTTTATTGCCTGGTAGTTTTCAACTTCATAATTAACAAAACTTTTTCCTTCTTTAAATTCCCATTTGTTTTTGGTGGATGCGCTGGGTAAGGACTTTCCTTTGCAACGGACCTTGAGTCTAACATCTGGAAAAATCAATGCAACCTAATTTCCATAAATCCAACTCTTACGTAACAATCGCAATGCCAACGAATGTAACTTAGTCTTTGATGTAGTCCCCAACATTCCAGTCAAATCATCATCTAAATCCACTATAAAGCAATACAAATGATTCACGACTTGTAACCCCTCGTAGAAGTGCCACAAATGTATCACATAGTAGACCAATGTGTGCTTACCACGGTGAGAATCATACGATCCTTAAATGAACCACTCGCGGCCTCCGGTTTCGATGACGTGTCGCTCGGGCGGCGTGAGTGCGACCTGAAGACCATTTCCCATGCGGGGAATCTATCAATTGTTCATAAATACAAGCGGGGCAATTAACACACGACTAGCATAGAGTTGGATGCAGTTGAGGGTATGTATGTGTGCCCACCGCCGCGGAGACGGCCGTAACTGGCGGCAATGTGCGCACAATTCGCCTTGCCGGCGTGCCGGTCGGTTCGACCCCCTCGTGGTTGGCGTGGTGAGAGAGATAAAGTTGCGATAAAACATTGCGGGAAGAAAGTACTGCAGAGGAACTTAATTTTTTGAGGAGTTGGGGTTGTTAATTTGCTTGGCGCGTCGTTTAAAAGTGCCTTTAGTGTTGTTACCAAAGGTAAGGTTATGTATGTGAAGTGAGGTTAAAAAGCAAATAATATTAATTTAATTCTTAATTGAGAATGCACATCGAGCGAATTGAAACTTGTTATTAGTTTGTTTCCTCTAATAATTTATAATTCCATGTGATCCGTCTCCATGCACTTCATACATGCCTCCAGGCGAGTGGAATTCTTGACGTTTAACTGTCAATAATTCCGGTAATATAAGTAATAGCTAAATATCCAGCACAAAATTAAAATCGTGTATAAATGCGTTTGAAATGTGTGATTAGCCAGGTGGGAAACATGGTCTAATTATTTATCACAATCTGTGTTTGCTTCCCACTTGTGGTACCATCCTGTCCTTCCAATTGCTTCAGTTTCCACCGACGCGCGCATTCGAAAACTGCCGTTATTAATAATAAACAATTAATATAACCGTCCCGAAACTAATAAAATTTTATAAGCCATTCCGGTGCGGCGTTGTGGATCGTGGATGATCGACGAGGCGCTCTCCGCGCCTCCAGTTATATTGATTAATAATATTTCGTGAAACCTAGAAAGCGGCCCAGGTTACACTGGGCTACACGCTACCAGCACCCGGATCGATATGTGCTCACGTCACGCGTGGAAAGAATGTCGGACGCAATTTTGAGTCAGTTTAAACTTTTAAGCGGCTCCAGCCAATTATATCATGCGATGTGAGCGCGCTGCCCAGCAATACAAATTGCTGCGAGGAATGTCATCAACGTGGAAAAACTTTCCTGGGATGACCTCAAGTGCCAAGACAATGATCTCCCTTTGACTTAAGTCACTTCCCATTGCCACCTTGTATTGCATTAAGACCCATTAGACAATATATATTATATTGCTGAATTCTTTGCGTAAATGACATTCCTGCTGGTTCCACTTTGTTGACGCTTGGGTCAGTGCTGGTCGTAATGTGACAAATGACAATCTGCTGGGAAGGCTGATTGAGATGGAATAAAGCAATTATGCGTAGTAAACGGGCAATTCATCATCGTGCTCGATAGCCGGCTGTCGAGGGACTTAAATGGCTACATGTCGGTAATGTCGCGCTCTGTAATAGGACATATTGAGCGCCGATGGATCGGATCGCGTAAATTCTCGCGAATTACCACCGCGACGTCTTTATATCGCACATGCTGGAATGCGCGCACTTAAGATGCCTTTGGAGGGCAATAAAAGAGCGCAAGACTATCGCTTAAGAGTGGACTGAGGGACCATTAACGGCACAGAGCTAAGTTAATTTATTTATTGATGAAAGTTGGTAAAACACAACTTTCAATTTTGATTGCAGTTAAAAGAAGTTGAGTGCTTTGAAGCTTGCTTTTTATCCTTTATGTTGGGTTAAGTTGGTGTAATGCCCTCATGAGGGTTCCTTCTCAGTACCCATAATGATTTTTTTTCTAACTTATGCAAGCACGCTTCGCAGAATTGTTAGCGCAGTTTGAAAAAGGTCGAACGCCTCCTGCGTAGCATTGACACACGACGCACCTCCAAAGGGCCCATTGTGGTTCGAATGGGCTCAGCCATTAAAAGGTACATGCACGCCGCCGCCTGCAAACCTGTTGCGGAGGCGCAAAAAGCGCGCACGTTTATGACGAAAAAATAAAGCTCGCCGATGTGGCCGCAAAACAACGCACGTCTAATTTTATGTCGCTGTGCGTGTCTCACTCCTGCTTTCTGTGCCCAGGTGCAATCACCATGCTGGAGTTGTGGAGGAAACGACTGGACATCTCGTCGTTGGGCTTCCAACATGAGGACCCGGCTATTTTCACGCGGTCCCAGGTGAGTGGCGCGTGGTAACTGATTCCGCGCCTCAATTTCCGAAACGTATTCGCCTAGGGACGACACCTCGAAGCATGCGCCAATAGCCAAGATCAAGACCATTCGCATTACGAGCATTAACTAGGACCAGCGCGTTGTAAATAACTTGACTCCTGACTCGAGTCAAGTTGGGTCAATGGCGTTTTGAAATGGTCGTCTAGTGCATATTGCGCTTGCAAATCAGATATTTTACGAGCGACCATAAATCAATCAAGTGATGTTAATAACCTGGCCAATAAATAGAACCAGTTGAGATACCTAGCTTTGTTTTAAAAATCCTACTTTCAAGCACCCAAGTCTATTCACCTTGGGACCATTCTAACACATTAGCATTCTCATACGGTTAAAATCTGTTCTTAGTGGCAAAGAAACAAGGACCCAAACATCTACTACTTAAGCTATCGGCTGGTAATTACGGTGTACCTGGTAATTGCTTGGATATTGTCAATTATCGATCCAGATAACCTGCATGAATCTTATCCGTTTCATTTGAAGTGGGTTATTTATTTGACCAATTGGGGCTTCACCTTTTGCGTTGCTCAAGCCTTGTTGTGTTCTACTATGTTAGTTGCAAGATATTCAAGGATGAGGAAAGGGGGTAAGTTTTTATTTAAACACCTCAAAGTTGTATTAACCGTTGTACTTTGGTTTATTAAGAACTGGGAGTTAATCCAGAGGTGGTCCCACGAATCCGTTTATATAAAGTCTACTGGTTTACTTTTTCTATTGCAATTGACCTAAGTTTTGCTGTGACCTTACTTTATTGGATCGTTATCTACAACCGTAGGTATCACAACTAACTTAATTGCATCCTTGATTGTTAATTGGACTTTCAATGGGTTTAGCATCAAAGGACCCAGTGGATTTCCTCAACGTGATAATGCACTGCACCAACAGTCTGATCATGCTGCTGGAGCTCTTTATGGTGGCTCATCCAGTAAGATTGTCCCACTTTTACGTCCCAGTCACCAGTGGATTGTCTTTTACTATTTTCAGTTTACTGTACCATTTTGCAGGTGGTACGTCAAGGTAATAGTTGTTTTTTTCTAAGCAAACAGATAGAAAATTAGTACTAATATGCCCTCATTGTTTTTTTTTTTAGACTTGATGAACCCTATATCTACCCTCCGGTTGACTGGCGTAAACCAGTCCCAACCACCTTGGTTTGCGTCGGTGCATGCGCCTTGCTGATAGCCCTACACTGCAGTACCTACGTTCTGTATCGCATTCGGAACTTAATTGCTCACAAATTGATGGCGCTGGGTGATGAAGCCACTATTCCAGTGCAGGATCATCAATTCCGCGGTCTCGACAATAACTACAATGCCAATGACACTGTTTAGACGCGGTGCTTACCAATCTAGTCCATTCCTAATCAATTTAAGTCAGTATTAAGCAATTCGGAGCTGTCACATTACCAATCGAAAGCATTTATTAAGAGAGTGATAAAGTTTGCTGAGTTCCTTCGTCATAGTCAGTAAGAAGTTAAGAGTTGAATAAAGCTTGATATTTAATATGAACATTAAACATGTTGAGTTTGAAAAGAGGGAAAAAATGTTATTAGCTACTACTAATAAATTTATGGGCGTTCGATGTGAATGCCAATTGAAAGAATAAATTATGTATCCGAGTATTGAAGACAGTGACGTCAACTTGTTTTGCATTTCAATTCCAGCTTTGATGTGGGACTGTGTGAACGAGAAAGATTACATCACACTTGATCGGCTTGAGTCATCTTTTTCCGCAGACGGTAGTCCCGCAGTAGTCCTTTATTTGCGGAGGGTTCATTGATTTGCTTTTTGGCGATACCTGCGTTCAGGTGGGTGAATGAGTCAACTTGAGCACGACTTTGGGAGATTTCACGCAGTTCTTGAGATTTCTTGAGACTTCTTGAGAAGTCGATGCGCCTCAAGGTAGGCGCGTTTTCGGTGATTGCAGGTTGGACTGCGAACCGTGAAAATGCGCTGCGTAAATGGAGTAAAAGCGCCGGCGGACTATCATGATCACTACCGCTGATTCTCTTTTATATTGCTCGCCAGCATACCAGCAATTTTTGGAGATCTCCAGTCTGCGATAAGCGTGAACGTCCAAAGATATTGCAGTGGTAAACTAGATTTTTAATTATTTACTTATTGATATTGTACTTTGCTGTTTGGTGGTAGCCTAAAAATGGTTGGATGGAGGATTTGTACAAGTAGGAAAGAGGCTACATCGTTTAAAATATGTCTTGTTGAGTTGAACGGCGCTTTAATGACGTATCTTCCGCTTCTTCTACACATCTACCTGTGTCGCACCATGTGCGCAGTGAGCAGACGACCACCGGCACCGCACACGGCGCACAGAGGCGAGAGTGAAGCCTGAAGAGTGAACGCGGTCTCTTGGTCTTTGCTGCTTGGACTCGTTCCAGCTTCCTCCGCTCGCCTCCTCTTCGTGGCCGAGTGCGAGAAACGCATTAGGCTGCGACGGATTTGCGAACGCGCTGCGGCAGTTCGCAGCCCGCGACCCGTGGAGCAGGAGGTGCGCGTGCTCAAGAGCTCTTCGAGTGCGGCTCAAGTAGCGAGTGTGTCTTCAGGTATCGCAAATAGTGCTTAGTTCAGCGAGTGATTGCATTGCAAAATCAATCATATTACATCAGCGTAACTTGACAACAAATTGAGGGCAAGAAGAGTTTAATGCATAATGCATTTGTTATCAAGTACAGGGTGAAAGACATTACGATATGATGGTTTATCCCGATCCCCAATGGACTTGCCCTTCTACAACGCCAATGTTACAGCTTTACGATGAAAGTTATCGAGGTAAAATCCCCCAGGGACATTAATCCCATCATATTTGATTCTTTTTGTGACCTTTTGTTCTTTTGGTATGCTGGACATTGTTCTTGTTTTGTCACCTGCCCCATTTCTGCACCGTCGACCTTCTAACGTCGATCAAAAGAAAAGAATTAAAATCACACTTGACTCGCGGTTGAAGCCTGAGCGTGCTTCACAATGTGCACACTTGAACGCATACCTTGCATGTCCATGTGTTCGCCTTCAGCCTCCTTGGCTCAAAGTTGAGTTATGTATGAACACGTTTAAGACCTCGCGCCCACTGGCAGTCCGGTAAGCAGTTTGTATGTATAACACAACCGAGTGCTCCGGCTGCGGCCGTCGGCGAGGTTCTCACGGTGCCACTGCCGCGTGCACATCGCGATGCGATTCCACCTCGATGCCACCTTTGGGCAGCGCGTGTCTCTTTGTGTCATGTGCGTAACTCTATCAAGCAGGCGCGAGGAATCCCGGATGCCCCAGAGTTGATCGACGAGCGCGAATGGAATTAGTTGAGCATCGATGGTGCAGGTATTACCTGCGCGGTAGCAGTGGGAGGAACGTCTGTAGCGTCCGGTGCAGAAAACGCATCTCTGCGCCCTGACGTGACATAGCCATACAGCAAAAAGTCTTGCGCGCAGCATAAATTTGGTTCGAACTGTAACTGGGACCATTAAAAAGTTTAAAAACTGGCTCTCGCGGCCGGACGCGGGACGCAAAAGGCGCGCCGCGACTCATGGCCCAGACCTCGAGTGCTCTTCAATCAGCACACAATGCTTTGTTTCGAGCGACCATATGCACGCTTTCGCAGTTCAAATATGCGATGCGTGTGACCGTTCCAATTCCGCAACATGACGGAATGACGCGTTTCCCAGAAGCGACGGGACCACTTCCAACCACTTCCCAAAGTCAGCAGAGCACGTCTTGTTCAGAAAGACAGAAACTACTATGGACTACTACAGATGTAATCATGCCCTAGTAGGCTGGCATAAATTCTTATATCAGTTACTCGATCTATATCGCTTTGATCACGTTTATGGCACCTGATACTACCACCTGAGGTCAATTGCCGCTCGCGGGCTTGCTGCGCTTATTTATTGTAGGTGTTGCTTCGCACCCTTGGGTGTAAAGCAAAGCCACGTATGTTACTCCGGTTCTGTTGCATGTTGCAGTGAACGTGGTGGAAGCCCTGCAGGAGTTCTGGCAGATGAAGCAGGCACGCGGGGCGGACCTGCGCAACGGCGCGTTGGTCATCTACGAGTCGGTGCCGTCCAACTCGCAGCCGTACGTGTGCTACGTGACGCTGCCGGGCGGCTCCTGTTTCGGCTGTTTTCAGGTAACCACCAATGGCCGCAACTGCGCTAACGACCTCATCTGATCCCACATGAGTAAATAAAGCCAAGGCTTATTAACAAATTGCCCAAACACCTAGACGGGTCGTTAAGCGCTGAGGACCTCGCTTTACAAAGCTAATATTTGTTTAACGCTGTTCCCAGAATTGTACTACCAAGGCCGAGGCACGTCGCAGCGCGGCAAAGATTGCGCTGATGAACTCCGTCTTCAACGAGCATCCATCACGGCGTATTTCGGATGATTTTATTGAGAAAGCAGTTAGCGACGCGAGGGCTACTTTCAAAGCAGCTGGAGGGTCCACTACGAGTGCAGAGGATACTGCAGATGAGGGAGATCCCAGTCGAGGAATAGGGGCATTTCGATTTATGCTAGAAGCCAATAAAGGGCGCACTATGTTAGAGTTCCAGGAGTTAATGACCGTTTTCCAATTGTTGCATTGGAATGGCAGTCTAAAGGCGATGCGGGAGCGACAGTGCAGTAGACAAGAGGTGGTGGCACATTATTCCAATAGGGCTTTGGATGATGACATGAGGTCCCAAATGGCATTGGACTGGATTGCTCGAGAGCAGGAGAGTACAGGTGCTTTGAGAAGAGAACTCACTCAAGCAGAAAGGGAATTGGAAGCAGCCAGACTAGCAGGAAGAGAGTTAAGGTTCCCCAAGGAGAAGAAAGATATTCTTGTGCTCGCACATAGCCAGCTTAATGTCAGTTGAACAGCGCAGAGCCATGAAGCCATGCGGGATTAGACTAGAAGCGTAGGTCTGTAGTGGATGGAATGTGAGCCCAGTGATACCAGCGCCAAATGAAGAAACAATGTCCGGCCAGTCCGACGCGTCATTGTATTTTTTAAGACTTTGAGTGTTTTCTTAATATATCTGCTCATAGGCTGAGATAGTACTAAGCTGATAAGTGAGACTGTTTATAATATTTATACACAAGCTGAAATATACTCGTCTATCTTGACTCTGGCGACGCTCAAGTTTGAACAGTTCGCGACACCTCGATTTGTCGGTCAAGGAGCAAAGACAAAGCCGTCCAAACACGTTCGCGTGGAGCTACATGTCTTCGTATGCCCGATCAAGTGAAGAAGAAGCAGTGCTGCCGGCTGTTGATTCTTGGCCTGTTGTCGGCTTAACGAACCGCCGCGGCTGCTTCTTCGTCGGCGCGCCGCTTCAGGTCATGGGAAGAGCGCGGGTCGTCGGAAGTCGGCCATTCTTAAATCAACTCATTGTCTGCTGCGACGCGAATGATAAATGCGTGCACATCGCTGCGCTGCACATGGAAGCAGCGATATTCTTTTTGTGCTCATGCACGTAATGTCACCGTAATTATCTGACGAATTCATTCCCTTACGCCGCATTACGGACGGTAGAAAAGAATATTCAGCGATCTCATAGATGGTTAATTCATAAATATACACTACATACTTTATTAGAGTACCGCTATTATTGATTGGTTTTTTTTTGCCTTGACATTTTTAATTTTTGCGTTTTTTATCTTGCGTTCTCTTAATACTTCTTTATTTCTTCGTATAACTCAATGTACAGAATTTTATTGCTATGTATATAAAACTTTTGAATAGATTTATTGACGCACACATTTGATGTGCAATTATTTAATAAAACTTTAATTGCGAAAAGGCTACGTATGCTACGAACTTTCATTTAAAACATAATTAATCTTTATTCGGCTTTAAAGCCTAATTTTATTGCTAGCGAAACAAAGAGATTCTTTTGATTGCAATTCTCATCTTTGAACCTTTCTATACAACAGTGAAACAATAAAAAATAGAAAAATTATAAACTTCAACAAACATACGTTACGTAGAATAATTAAAGGTTTAGATTAAAGTAGTCAAACTTGTTTTTCCTCCAGATTTAAACAAGATTGTTTTAAATTATTAATCATAGATATAAAATCTAATGCACGTGGCGTCCTCTGAGTTCTCGGCACAATAAAACCCAATTTATTCATAAATATATTCAATATATTCCTATGTTTAACCGTAATACAAACAAACTGCAATTAATAAATTACTATTATTATAACAATTCCAAATCCGCAAAACATGCAGTACTTTATAGTTTATTAATTAACTTAAATACATAAGCGCGCCCTCTACATTCATCTATTATAACTAGCTCTGTATACATTTGTGTCGTCCGCTGATCCGCCCACCGGTCGTAATCATAATCGGTGGCGAGCTCGTAACGTTTACATCCCGAGGAAGACGCTTCTCCGCCGCGCAAATGCCCAAATATTCTTGGTTCGCGATTATTACTCAGCAAACTTGCTGCATGTTGTAATAGTGCATCACAACGAGCATCAACGGTGCAAATTCCGTCCCGTTTGTGCGTGAGCGATGAGAGTGACCGCGTGAATAAACATGACTGTCTCGTTTAACGATTACTTTTGGGTGAGTGCAGGTCCAGTTAGCACTGGAATTTGTTTATTGTTATTGTAATATAAATGGCTGAGAATGGGCGTTGGTGTTATGGGCGCGAAACACATGATTTGCTTGAATTAATAATAAATACTTACGGAGTGCAACGACAGGAGTTTGTTTCTGTAGGTTATGTTTGAAAATCTCTACCTACTTTTGTTCATTGTAATCGTACTTTAATAGACGTAAATTAAACAAAGTATGTACTAGTAATATGTGGTGACGTCGGGTGCAAGTAGCATTAGTGAAATTACACAGAGCAACCAAGATTTGTTTGCACTGTTTCCAGTCTGATAGTCCAAGTTTGTATCCGCATTGAAGCACAAGTTATGAACTTGCAAAGTTGGGAATACAATGATAAACTCTCATGCTTTGCATTAATTTTTCTTAGTTTGCATATTCGCCTCAAGGCTGTGCACACAAGTCCACTTGAAGTCTAACAGTTCTGAATACACCAAGGCATTTAAAACGAAAGTTGTATGTTTGTATGTCAATTATTGATCAGAATACATAGACCACTTCTCTGTGAACATTGCAGCAAACGCTGCGTTAGTTGTCAACCCAATATTACACGCTGGCACTCAAATACAACCATCAAGCATACGACAAACACCAACAACACTGTTAATCAGTGTCCTTCACTTTCTTGGCCGTCAATCAGTGAATGAGTCTGGCCAAACAGTAGCAATGTTGTGATTTGTGAGTGCATTCACTGAGATGCACTCAATTACATGAGACGATAAATAAATTGCTGTAGGCTACTTTAAGGGCAGCCAAATGAGTCTTTGTTGTTTATTTGAGCTTAGCCTGTTACTGGGTTACTTAATATTGGAGCTTGCTTTGTGTTACACACAGACTACATTTATCAATCATCGGGCAATGTTATTTAACATTATCACATTCGTGATAAGAGCAGGCAGGAGTTGAATAGTTGAAAAATTTGTATGTACACGCATGAATTATATACTATGGATGCGTGGAATTGATGGAATGTTAAATGTTTAATTGTGAATTGCGTTGAGTAATTGGTAATAATAATGGTACGATTATTACTAATTATAATTATTAATAGTTAGCAGTAAACTTTCGTTTTGGAACTCAGAGCAGATCAAGTTGCAACGTTTTATTACTAAATGCTTTGTTTTTTCCCATTAAACCATTAATTTATTTGATGTTATTAATTATTATGGTTTATTCTTGATGGCTTCATCAATGTTTTATTCAGGTCAGACTCTAATTTATATACAAAAACGCAAGTTATCCGTAACTTAGTATTGCAGCAGTTCCCTTACTTACTCTCTCCAATTACAATGTCCGTGATGATGCATATTTCGTGTTTGACGTCGGAAAATATGCGGCATTTCGACCTTTAGTAGCAAATGCGATCGCTATACGGACGGTTCACATATATATTGATCCCTATTTATAAATAACCGGGAAATCTTATTTGGTGGTGACTTAAAACCTTACCTTAAAACCTGCCTTATCCAGCAGGTAATTCAAGAGAGGAGAGAATTACGGAGGTATCGACGTAGAAAATGTGTTCGTACTGTTACCTAATCGACTATACCTCACTAGATAATTTCACTAATTGCATAATTTAGGTGCTTAAGGAGTGGTATATTTTCTGAGGTGTATTTCATCTTTACAGGGCGATAAAAACAATGGCTTTGATGTCCTCTATCATAACATGAAATATGGCCTTGCGGCCAGTAAGGAATTGTCGGATTTCTTCCGCGAACAATCCAGTATAGAGGAGAATAGCTCCAAATTCCTAGCAAAGTTAGCCAAACAGGCTGGGAGTTGCTGTGCGCAAGGGACTTTTGCACCACTATGGGCAGTGTTGAAAAACTACGCCGAGCGCCTAGCGGCTGTCCACATGCAGATGGTCTGCAAAATGATGGATTTAGTGAAGGATGTTACAAAGTACGCGGAAGAGTTAGCTAAGAAACACAAAGCGGTCAAGGAGGAAGAGTCAGGAACTTTGGAAGCTGTGCAGTTGATGCAGTCTACTACACTTATGGTGCAGAAGGCGAAGGATCTTTACAGCCAACGGGGGACTGAGTTGGAGAAACTTAAGAAGGAGAATGCATCGCCGAAAGAAATTGAAAAGGTGGAGACCAAATACAAAAAAGCTTCGGAGGATTACAGGACCTTCGTTGAGAAGTATGCCGTGGCAAAAGAAGCGTTTGAGAGGAAGATGACAATAACGTGCAAGCACTTCCAAGAGTTAGAGGAACACCACTTG
The DNA here is from genome assembly GCA_027574925.1 of Ecitoglossa quadriceps. Lineage (NCBI taxonomy): Eukaryota > Metazoa > Arthropoda > Insecta > Coleoptera > Staphylinidae > Ecitoglossa > Ecitoglossa quadriceps. The sequence goes on from JAODGC010000004.1 coordinate 7,425,474, forward strand.
ACTCAAATGAAGGATTTCATCAATACGTACGTTCAGGTTGCACAGGCCACTCATGCGGAAGCTGGAGAAGTCCAATCAGAATTCAAAAGACAGTGCTTGGAACTTACCGTGGATAAACTTCTGGAGCAGTTTGTCTTGAGCAAGTACACAGGACTAGAGAAGCCGGGTCAGTTTTATTTGTTGTTATTGTCTGACAGGTTAACGTTGAATCGTATTCGATTGCATATTATAGGTCTAGTTGAATGGGAAGAGTCGTCCCAGCAATTGCAATCTCCCATTTTGGACGCGGAGGTACCCTCGGCGCCAGGAGCAACGACTGGCAGTGCAGGCGCTGCTGGCCTAAAGCCGGCCAAGCGCGAAGGTAATGAGAGCAATGTAACCGGAACACAGGCCACGCCAACACATGCAAAATCATCCCGCCGTACAACCTCCCTTCTTAATCTCTTCATGTCTAACTCGCAGGGTATGTGACGAACCGATCGTTCTTAGGTCGGGCGTAAGCTGGGGCGCTCTACTAACCTGTGGGTTTTGTTGGGGGGGTTGCTGTGTGTTTGCAGGGTCGCGTGAAGGCCGAGCGGGACCAAGCAGTGCTCCATCGAGCCCTACTAATCCCGGAGAAATGACGCGCGGCGTACAGCGAGGATCGAAATGTAATTGTCCCAGTTTGTTTTTAAACCTTTGTTCCCTATTTTAACCTTGCTCTCTTTTTTGGATCTTGCTGTTTTGCTATCTAGATGTTAGTAGACCAGCTGCTGCTACTATAATTTTGGCTGGTTGTAAGCTAAACTAATTGTTACATTTATCCTATTTTTGGAGTTCTTGCTGATTTTGCACTATCTTTCGTTTAATCTTTGGCAATGCACTTCATGTTCATTCCCCATTGCATCCCAAGCAGTGTTGGCGGGTGCCTGCCCATTCCTCACAGCCAGTTTAAAGCTGTATTTATAACGCCATTTTTGCAAGTTAACATGCATCACATTCACTTTGACACACTCGCCATACGCTATCAAACTTGAATCACACTCGAATCGTTCAATTAAGCTCTTCTAATCGCATTATCTTTTTTAACGTGTTTGCTCATAATGTTTCAATGGTTCTTCAATTGCTGGATTGGTATAGGGTTCCTGCGGAGTCGACGAGACAAAGTCAACAAAAAGAAGGCGAATAAGAAGAAAAAGGATACCAATGACAATCGAAGCAACAAAGAAGAAAAATCTGATTTGTACGATATTTATTTTCAATCAGTGCAAACAGCTAATATTTTTTTTAACAGGGAAGAAAAGGAAGAAACGCGGAAAAGTCAAACGTTAACTGAAGGCGAACCTGATGCGCCGGAAGTAGATGAAGATGGATTTGTTGTTCAGCCTAGTACGCCCGCAAATTGGAACAACGACAAAGGCAGTTTTTATTCGTCATCAGATTCCGATTCAGATGATGACCGGGAACGAAAAATTCGGGTAGAAATCAAACCACTGAATAATGGTGCTGCTCCAATGTCTGCCTCAGTAGATGAGTTACGAGCCACTGTCGAGAATCTGTATCTTCTTCCAGCGAGTGGTCGACGTGGTTCTGCGCTTGATTCCCAAGATGCGGCTATGAAGCGTTCGCAGTCTGTGTCTCAGCAATTAGGAGGTAAACCCAGCAGTGATTTGTTGGGCCTAAACTTCCAAAGTCCTGCGCAGTCCAACGCTTCAACTCCAACCAGCACACATCCGTACGCTCCTTTGCAAAGTCCTTCTCAACCCACATTAAATTCTCCAACTCCTTCAGCAGGCTCCAGGTACGCCGATCTTGGAGATTTATTCTCCGAAGTCGGAGATATTCAACTATCAACTGGGGCCACGCCAAAACCTCGCCAAACACCAACGCCTACCGGTGGATATATGTCAATACCAAGACCGCCATCGAGGAGGTCAGATGCAGCAACGCCTCGTGGTCACATTAGTCCTTCAAATATATCGAATATATCGAGAGCTGACAGTGTAGGCAGTCTTGAGTTTCGCACTGCATGCGTTCCAGTTGGAGTGTCCAGAGGCCCGTCGCCCTTGACCATCGGAATGGCTGATACCATACCGCTGGCTGTAGCGTTCCATGAAATTGTCCACTCATACTTCAGAGGCGCCGATGAAACCAAGTAAGCAAAACATTGTTGCAAAAGTGTAGCGAGTAACGGGTACCCCACACGAATTGAATTGGATGGCATGTGGTTTGATGATAATGTTTGCATGGATTTTTATAGGTGTCAGGTAAAGATGTCCGGCGACATGATGCTCTCCTTCCCGGCAGGCATCGTTACGGTGCTGGCAAACAACCCAAACCCTGCCAAGCTGACGTTCCGCGTGCATAACACGCAGAAACTTACAATCTTGCCCAACAAGCAGTTGGTTACAATGTAAGTACGCTTTTGCACACTTAACGGGTCTGATGTTTTTGCAAATGAGGACATTTGTATGCGCATGAAATGCTAATCGTTTAGACTTGGCACGACCTGACTTTTCGGATTGGTTTCCTTGCAGTGATGGTGGGCAATCGGCGGCTGACTCCAAGTTTCTTGAGTTCAACATGTCCGCATTAAGTGCCCTATTAAAGAAGCAATCTGAGCTGAATCCCAGCGCATCATATTTCAATGTAGACATTTTGAAATATCAAGTACGTTCACCCAGCCAAAATTAGTTTACAAATATTTATTGTATTTATTGCACTTCTTTTAACGCAGATTAAACCGAAGGCCGGAGCCAATTCGTGTCCTTTGCAATTAGTGGCTTATTGGAAGTGCGACGATGCACACACAGACCTGAAAGTTGACTACAAGTACAATTCTCATGCGATGAGTTCAGCGTCTCCATTGCTGAATGTTTCTGTCACTGTGCCTGTTGATGGTGACATCAAAGGAAATCAATCAAAACCAGCTGCAACTTGGTAATATTTATTAATTGTTCGTTATGGCAGTATTTACATACTCTTGACTTTCAGGAATAGCGATACCAATCAGTTAGTGTGGAAATATACAGAGTTATCACTTCACTCTGAAAATCATGGGGTTGGTTCCATGCTGGCGCGATTTGATTTGGATTCTGGGCCAACCAAACCAACTACTATATCAGCGCAATTTAATTGCGAAGGCACCACACTCTCAGGCATTGGATTTCATCTTCAAGGAGCCGGCTATAGGCTCTCACTAGTCAAGCGCCGCTTCATCTCCGGTCGCTATATTTGCGAAGGTGACTTGAAATTCTCCAGCGCGGGCACTTCTGGTACAGGAACGCCGTCGTCCACGACGAGTGCCTCAAATTGCTAGCATTCCAACATATCAACGTTACACATTAGTACTGTAATTATCGAATTCTAGGACCTAAACTCACACCTGATTACAATAACTTTGAAAATTCTTAACAGAATATTTTAACGCGAATTGATCCAGATATACCGGCCACTTTTGGCCTGATTTGTTCTGAAAACTTTTCAATCTTAGTAAAATACAATAAATAATCTATGATGGGTGGAAACCGACGGAATAATGATCTAAGCGAGTAAATAATGATTTATTTGTAAGTATTTTCATGTTATGAAGCGAAGTATATTATATAGTTTATGATGCTATTTTATATAATCGTCATTCTCCAAACGAGGATTGGAACAACGCAGTAGAACACGTCGATTTCTTTGCGCAAGATTAGTAGGGATAGAATGTATACATAAATTTTATATATTAAGGTAATTTTAATAATGTTACGAGCATGTATTGTACATGGGCTGGTATTGATAAGCCAATGAAACGAACTCTAAAGAAAACAAAAGATTATTTGTTGACGATTAATGATTTTATTGTTTTTCTTTTTGAAAAACCATTTCAGGACGATCTATGTTCATATTTTTTAAGTTACTAACAATTGCATTTTACTTGCGTCTAATTGGTCCGCACTGAGTTAAGAGTCGACCGGGAAACAGTCCCATTGCCTTCACGAGTGCATAGAAATGCGGTAGTAGCGGTTAATCCTTTCACGCCTTTGGGTAATTCCTTTTGGAATGCGGTTTTACAAACGATAGCAAGGACACTGCTCTTTAAATTTTTATACGGACTGTGTTTGCATGGAGCAACTGATGGGATGAAGCAATAAAATTAAGTCAAATAGTTCTAAATAAGTATAAATTACAGCGATTTGAATGTGAATAGGTGTATTTAGATTATTTGTTAATTTTCTATATTAAAGGCAGTAGAAGTTAGCTTGAATTAATCAGTTCCACTTACTTTTTCGGGATATCTAAAGTCTGTAAGTACAACAGAAAGAGCAACAGTATTTGGATGGTGGTGGAACGCTCGGACAGCTGTGGCCTCTATTTTGGCTGCAAGTAAACACTTTTTAATAGCTAGATATAATCTATTGTAAATTTTCTGGTTTCCAGATATCCACAGTATTGCAGATTTCATAGAGCAAAGAGAAACTAGTGGTAAAGATTGACTTTTAGAGGTCGGCAGTAGAAAAAACATTTAATGGATAACTTCATGTCTGTATTAAAAGTTAATTAAATTAATTGTTGTATTTCATTGAGATGAGGTTACTTTAATGTTATTGTAACATCAAATATTTAGTAAGTGTCAAAGTAATCTCAAAATAATAAAAATCAGACACTTTGTAACAAAACATTCAAGCTATTTCTTGGATCAATTTACATTTTATCCAGCTATCATTCCTTTGGGATTAATTTTCTTATTTTATGCCAATATAATATATTACAATCGTTTTGGTAGCACACTTGGCGGATGGCCAAGTGGCGGGTTTAAATCCTGCTAAGACCTTCGTTGGGAGCGTTAAAACCGAAGAGTGGTCGGCCAATAGAAGGAGGTCAAGTACAGTGTCGGCATATGAGCGGAATGTGTAACAGAACGCTCTCAATCACATACCACAAAAACCTTCATCATACGGGTACAAAAAGGGTAAAAATAATGTTGATGATAATATATTAACTTACAAGAATACGTATTTGCTTGTTATTTAGAAATACAATAAATTTCTGGCGTTGAATTGAAAATTAACCAAGGCATTGAAAGAAAAAAGGACTTGTTGTTTAATGCGTATTGTAAATAAAATAGATTAGTATTGATTGATCAAAACAGTTGAGATACCTTGAGAATACACGATACAATATTGACATCTTCTTGCTTCTCTACAAAGTGCGCTTGCACATTCTTCCATGTTCTCGGAATAAATAGATGAAAACATAAGTAGGTTGTATTTTATTAAAGAACTGTAAGCGCGGTCTAATGTCATAGAGATATTCTTACAATGAAGGATGTTAGTAAATCAACAAGAATGGGATTGGGTCTTTAGATCAACCTACTGCTACTACTATCATTTTGGTCAATATTAGAAGGGGAATAAGAAAAAGAGCATAGATGCAAATGATAATCGTTTCTTTAATTTTGACCAATAAAATGTAGGTTTTGGTAAACATGCAAACAATAGCTCTAACAAAAGTTGTTTGCGTTTTTAACATCGTGATAACATTGAAGTATTGGGTGGAGTTTAATATGCAATAGTAGTAAAAGCAAGTGCAGAGTTGGTCACAGTTGACAAAAAAGATTGCGCGGATTATTTACCTGCACCAAGAGTTGTTTATGTGTGGCGAATCAAAATATTGCATTCTAGACTTGCTAGATCTTTGCTAGAGCAGATCTGCAATGTGCTGCTCTCATACGCAACTTTCTAGGTGGGTGGTGATTCTTTCCTACGTGCTGCTAAAACTTCAGCAAATCACTATTTAATTGAAGCAGTTGGAAGATTGTACTGTAGAAATAAGACAAATAAGTATTTTTTAGCACAGTAAATAAAGGTTTCTAATCTTTGCATTTCTTGGGAGACTGTGAAGGAAGTGGAAGATTTTTTGTGGTAAAAAAAACAATTTATTGTGAGTTCTTACTTTATTTTAAATAGGAGGGAACCGAATTAAACGTATTCTACATTTTCTGGTATAATAAAATTATTCTCCACCCAATCATTTTTCAACAAAAACACTTCTCTCTCCTAACAATTTTTGAATATTTATTAACATAATCATAATTATTTTTATCCTTTGTGCCAGTTGTAAGGTTTTGTGGCGGTAGTTGTAACCATACATCCTACTCATGCCGATTATAATTAGTTTATGAATCGACACCGCAATTGATCTCCAAACCAACATAATCCAATCAAATACTCAATGCAAATCAACACCATGTAACAAATATAATATACTCTAATATACCCTAATACAACTATTGAATCGACTTCCAACTTTGATAGAAACATAAATAAAGCAATAGATACTATTAATAACTAATGAACTCATAATAATCTAGGTAGTTTATAGATTCATATTCATTTATGTAAATTATGCACTTTATTTTTAAATTATATCTAATTTGCTTTTTTTGCAAAAACTAAGTACTTGTAGGAGTATTACATAGACG
>JAODGC010000004.1:7432021-7492830 GCA_027574925.1 Ecitoglossa quadriceps
AGGTTGCATTAAATAAATTAAAATAAATTCTTTTATTGCATTAAGATGAGTTTACTTTAACACTTAAGCTAACTCAATCAAGCTAAAGGAGGCAACATGTCGAAAACGTTTTTATAACATCAAATATTAAGTAAGTGTAAAAATAAACTTATTTCAATACAATGAAAATCATAATCAGGTTCAAAGAAACATTTCATGTATGAACAATCACATCCAACTTAAACACATTGGGTGCCTTTCTGCATTGCCTTTATTAAATATACAAAAAGTTATAACATTTTTTACTATTGATTTTAATTATTCTATTGTTATTGATTTCTGGATGTAAACAACTATGCAATAGACAACAATTTCTAGCACAAACAGGGCACTAAAAATTTTCCATATAAACCGCGCACCCACAACACCATAAAATGATTGAATTATGTTAGGGCACGTTAACTAATATGTATTTAAAAGAGAGAATTAAATACGAAAAGAACCATGGGCATCTCCCAACGGGCAAGGTGCAACTGGCTAATTGCAGCAATGTGCGAAATGTATCGGACAACTTGTACTAAATGTCTGTTGTAATGTTGTTATTGCTTTAGATCATGATACCTGGTCTTTGTCGGGCGACTCATGCACGCCAAAATTTACGGGAGGTCTGATGCGCACCCTATTCTAGGACAAAGTAGAGTGCATTGCATGCACCCAGTCCCAGTCTTCAAATACTCAACCCGGACCGTAGATTTTTAACGCTGGCCGATATTTTGTAAAAATTAAAAAGCATTCATTTGTGGCCTTAGTTTTGGGACATTTCTAACCTCATGTAACCTCAAAAATATAGCTGTTTTTCTTGCACAAGTTTTCAAAGATTTTAAAAAACACCTATTTTTGGCTCAGGAGACATGTTTTGCAAAAAATCAAAATAAACGCATGTTGACTTTGAAGGTACCATGGGTACAAAACTGCTCTTAATTATCCTCCTGCCTTTAATTCCTGGTTGTAGACGATTCAGACTCTACCCAAAATTACAATAGAAGATGATTTCTAACATAAACGGAGCAATGAAAACCACATAATTTAGTCACAGTAAACACAATAAAAGAACTCATTTATATCGCGGCACGTTTTCCGGTATATATTAATTAATAACGAAAATTATACACGAAGAGATGCGTCTACATCATTCAACGAACGAGGTGCAACTGGCAGATTCTCAGATGCGAAGAGTGTTACAATCACTGTGTCGAATGTAAACAATTACCATTACCCTAAACAAATACCACTGGTGGTATCGTCTTATGCGGATCTGCTCACACACAAAGTTGCGGTTTGATCCTGAAATCAGCCGACTTGCAAGCCCGTGTTACCTAGTGTGTTGTCGTGGTGGTTCAGAATCTGATTATTTGACAATGCAAATAGTGTACATAACTCACAAAGTATTAATTAAACTACTTTAGTTTAGTAGAAGTCATTATAAAAGATGCGAAAAACCAAACCACAAACGTGGGCCGTCGCAAATATTTTCCACACAAAAGTTTATTTATCTCAAACATTCAATAATTGCACTAGGCTGAAAGTAAATGAAAATAATTTAACGATTAGATATTGGAACTCATTTAGGTATTTAGAGAATAAGATTGTCAACACATGTGAAGTATAACAGCAGTTTATCAAGTAAACACAAAAATTGACATTTTCATAATTAATATTTATATAAAACATAAAAAGTCTGATATCTAACAAAATATTCCATAAAAAAACTTCCCCTTTGCATAATCCTTTCCGTCTTTGTACCTCACAACGAAAGAAAGGGCGTAAACTACATACAACGTGTGTGAGAGTGTGAGTGCGACCGTGTGTCGGCTGACGTCGAATGTGTATACAAACAAAAACCAGTTAACTAACAAACATATAAAAGTATACAAAAAAGCCATATAAAAACAATAATATATAGTTACAAACATTTTCTAAAAATACATACAATTGAAATATAAAATAGTAGATGACCTATAAAATAAGCCACAATCAGGATTGATGAAATATATCTCTGGAACTATACATTCCCAATAAGCAATGGTCTGCATTGTTTAATATCTTAATATAAACTAGCAAGGCCGTCCATTGTTTGAAAGGAGCTGCCGGAATTTTGATTTGCGGTTAAAGTAATTCATCTAGTCAGCGCACTATCAGCGAAGATAGTATCCGCTGAGGCTAACAACAAAATATCCTAATAGGTGCCCTGTTAAAAATATCATTCATAGAAGATCACACGGAATTGCTTTCTCAATTGTTGCTGACAGTTAGCTATCATCACTGGTCTTGTACTACTCGCACCAAAATTGAATTGATATAGTTTCAGAAATATACTGATTAGTTCGTAGATTATCTAAAAAATATGTATAAAATTTGAGTAAAGACCATTCTCTACGTGGTGGATTTATTTTTCAGGTCATCCGCCAATCTAGTTTTTGGTGCTAGTGAAAATACCGCAAAAATGGTTGCGGGCACTTCCTATCGAAATTGTTTTATCCATTTTTTTGTGTTTTTCATTTTAGCGTACATTGTTATGTTATGGTTTTGGATTTGCATCAAACTGCATTCATTCATTAATTTAGATAGAATAGTATAGTGCCAGTCAGCGCGGAGGGTTCAACAACAAATAAGGTCATAAACAATTGACTATCTCTACTACATTCGGACGCGCTTGGTGACCGCCCCAATATTGCACTATTGGTAACTACTAAAGAACCGGCGGCCAGAGAGGGCAGCCGCCTTATACGAATCCACATACAAATGTAATCAAACTTTAAAAAAAAAACAAAAAGCCTTACACGTATGTAGATAAAGACCTTGTTTCAAAAAAGTAGTAGTTTAGTTTATAAAAAGTAAAAAATGTACAATAACGTGAAACATTTTTTTCAAGATTCATCGCGACGCTCGCCTTGCTGCCAACCGAGGCGTGCAATATCTTAATTACAACTATCCATCGCCTAATAGGTTTAAACCTTAGAAACGAAACAATCATCTTGCGCCAGCAGCGCGTTCGTCTGCGTCGTGCACACTTCTAAATATATTTAAAAAACGGATAAAAAGTCCATAATAGTTTTGTTTTAGTTTAAAAATGACAAATCTACAGAATATGATACAGAGGCCGCCTGGGGACAATAGCGCATCGCCGCCCCCGCGCCACGTCATTCTCTATTTATAAATTCGGACACCACCTCCGAGGGCTGGATATTTTCATCACTTCCGACCATCGACAAGGCAAAGCGTTCCGAGTCATGAACCATTCTCAAATTACCCAAAATAGTGTTTTGAACACAAACATAGATCAATCGGTGGTTTAGAACCGCCAAATGAAATCATTCCAATTGAGAACCACGCATGATATCCGGAATACGTTGCTCAGCCGTTTAATTGTTTACAATTCCCGGAAGTTTAAACGCCTGAATTTGCTGCGATTACTAAAGCGCAAATGTTACAAGATTACAAAGTGCGTGAAGACCCACCCGGGGGGGGAGGGGCGAGAAGGGCCCGCATACAATCACGTCTACCTAATATATTCATATTTCAGTTTAGCTAACGGTACCGCGCGCCCTGCGCAATTGCCGGGCGAGCAAATTACAAATTACATACAGTAGAAAAAGGAGTGTAAAATTTTACAAACCATAGCAATTAATTATTTATTTTGTACCATTTTTTCTAAATAGATGGTTCTGCAACGACGCGACATTCGCCCAACACCTGCGTCCCACCCTACCGATCAGGTTTTAATCTAGTGCGCATCTCTTTTGATTTGACTGTTTTTTTTTTTTTTTTTATATATATAAGCTTGAGACAAATTCTGCCGCATTGCTTTATTTCTATCCCGCTGCGTTGCATCCCGGCTGTGTCCGTCGCGTGACGTGCCTGCCTTCCTGGTCCGCATCCAGATCGATATCCAGGTCTACCAGGTCATAAGAATTATAATACAATTAAGATAAAAGTTCTATACGGTTATTGCACATATCAAAAAATTTGCCTAATCAACAGTTTAGTATAAAAATTCAAATTTAAAAAATACAAAGTCTTAGAATAGCCGATACTATATATCATTTGTATATATAATTATATGTATACAATATACATTATATCCGTGCAGTTGCGCAATTGTCTCAATATGCTACTTTTATCAACGCTCGCGTTTGCTACATGCGCCCCGATTTTTGTTTTGGTAAGAGAGAAATTTTCGCACATACTCAAATATTCAAAATGGTTCGCGTCATGCTGCTGTCCCCGCATCTCGTCTAAGTTACATTAATAAATGACGACTATATTATCTATCACACACGGAAAATAAAGTCAGCTAGGAGAGAATGAAAAATACGTGCGGTACACATAAGCGCTCGTACGAAGAAAGAAGAAGTCGGGGTGGGGGTAAAGGTGCTGAGGTATGGTATGAGCTCACAGATGCATTGGGAGGAACAAGGGTAAGCGGTTACTTAGGGCTGGCCGGGCCGGTCAGGTACTCGGAAATATTATATGTGTATAGTTCTGGGGTAGTCGGTGGCATATTCGCCACCGCACCCGCTTAGCTCGCTAACTCGCAGATTAGACTAGTATATACAATACCCTGAATAGCTTCCGGTCTGCTCGCAACACGCCGAACCAAATCGCGTATTGATTGCCGCCGCCCGCCCGCCGCCTCCTTACCCTCCTCGCTCTGACTAGGTTACTCTAACTAGGTAATCAGTGGCTAAATTAAGACTAGAACAATCCTTGCACTTTGGAAAATCAACGCAGTCCATTATAGTCGCTCGTGCTATTGCCGTCGGTGGCGGCGGGTCAGAGGTGCTGCTGTACCGGACCCAGTGGTTTGGGATAACGATTGGCTTGGTGCGGGCAGATTGGAGACAGTTCACTCTGCCAAAAACTGGTGTATGGCCGGTGCGCGTTCTCGCTTCCTCTCCTATCCATGTTGTCTTCACTTTCTCAAATTTGGGCCTTTTCCACTTAGGAGTTTTGAAACATAACCTCCGGATCTTCATACGTGCCCATCTGCTTGCTTGTGGCCACCTTGTCGCTCGTAGTGTGTTTATAATTGCTACTAGGTAATATAATAATTATGCCTATGCAGAGGCATGGTTAGCGGCCGGTGGTAATAAGCTAAAAAGGATGGCGGCCGCCGCTCTAAGCGCCCCTGCGTTAACACCAGCGAAAAGGTACCGCTCTTGGTCGATCCGCTCCTTCCTTAACGAGCGGCTTGTGGAACTCTCGTCCAGGACGTGAGTGAATTGTGGCCCAGCAGTGCTCACAGTAATACTAGAAAGAACATTCAATTAGATCTCAATCCCATAAAAACACATCACATTTGAAATCTTTTCAAAAGACACTTACTTGGAGACAGGTGACATTAGCGCAGAAGAATGGAGCAAACTTGCCACCACATCGCTGTCCCTGACACTCATCGCACATCTGATCATCTAGGACGTATGGTTTTACCTCCACCCGCTTATCAATGTCACCATGTTGTAGCTGGACGAAGCGTGCGCTGATGGCAGCAATGTAACTCTGCTGATTACTGAACGCGACACGCCCAGCACCCTTAGGGTATTTCAGTTCCGGGTCTGTATCAATCCCAGCATAGCAAACGCCCCCATACAGCCGATCCATAATCATAGCAAGCTCAACTAAGAAATAAACAACAAACTTAATTTCCATTTCTTTATAAAGTAATAATCCATAACTTACCAGCTTTCAATGGACGAGGTACACCCCCAACAAACACGGTCTTTCTGGGATCCAATGGCATCGAAGCATCCAACACAAAGTCGGCATCTGACAATCGCCATGGTCTGATCTGAACTGGTTTGTCTTTGATGGTTGGGGAGGATACGCACAGGTACAATTTGTCTTCATCAGTAATGCATGCGTCAATCAGACTTTGCACTGAGGTCTCATCCTGGCAATAAGAATAAATTTACTGTACGGCTTGGAATTATAAACTAACTATATATATATATATATATAATTATAACTGAGGTTGTTTACTTGAAAGAGAAGGAAAGCATATCCCTTTGGAGGAAAGTAGCTTTTTGATTCGGCTTTATGTGGCCAGTCAACAACCAGTGGTCCAAATCGTCGGAAGCTGGCGGTAATCTCATCCTCATCAATGTCAGGTGGAAGACCACCAACAAATACTTTGCGTGAAAAACGCTCGCCACCTTCTGATCCCTGTGAATGTGGAGATGAACGAGATGGAGAGCTCAAAGGCTGTGCACCTCCGAGAGATCCATCTACAAGATGACTAGGTTCTTCCAGAAGTACCTGGCTAGCTTGGTCTTCCAATCCCGTGAAATAGGGACCTCCTTTACCTGTAAATGCAAATAAGAACGTCAGCAATCAATACCAGTAACAAAGTCATAACGTGCTCCAAACGAGGAATGTTGCCATTGTTTTACATTTAAACCAAAATCAATATTTACTTCTTTTGTTCTCGTACATACATCATGTGGAAGACATAAATATTGTGCAGACATTTAAATCTCAATGTTCTGGTTAAATTATCTGCAATATATTATGATACTCCTGGTATTTGCAATATTTAAAGTGCAATCAGATGATAACCTGTGAGAATTCCTATTTTTCGAGTGCCTGTACTTTATCTACCACTACCCCTGGTTTCCAACGCGTCGACCAACCGACCGCCATCGGCAAGCGCACGTGCTAGAGGTCATTGCACTTTCCAACACGTGCCCCGAAAATTGGGGTAGCCGCAAGAGGCGCGTGCGCGCCGCCTCCTCGGTAGCGGCAAAATGTATCACGAGTCGGCGGCGGTATTGACGGGCCCACAACGAAGTACTATCCGTCTCGCTCACACCCTCGCTAATGCCGCGACCCTATTCCCGCTTCCCGGCCGAGTTTAGCCTCCACTTGTGCGCAAAGATTGCGAGCTTTGCGCGGCGGCGAAGAAAGACTAGGCTTGAAACTATTTCGAGCGCGGTGCACCAAGTGAACCGTTCTTCACCACGTTGTCGAGAATCCGAGGGGATTCTATCTATTCTATCCCCCACAGCGCCAGAGTGCACAGCCCTTGGCCAGGGACTTAAAATAACAGCGAAAAAACAGAAAAATGCATCCCGCAGATATAAGCAACTCACCATGCGTCAGCTGCGAGATGCTCTGGTACGCGTTCGTGTTGCAGTTGATAAAGCCTGAAACAATGCATAAGAAACATTAGAGTTTGAGAAAAAGTACACATAGGACGCGTGAATTTATCAAGTAATTTACTATACTATCCTCTACTCCAATAAGCCAAACACATTTGAAGCAGACAATCTAGTAAAATAGAAACTATTTGCAATATGTTTTTTTCTATCAATATTTTGCTGACTATTGTGGTTGTGCAATTTGGTCCGAATCAAATCAGACAACTTTCCTTCTGCACACTTTGCAACCAGAGCTGATCATTGACACAAACACATTCAACCAGCACTGATTTACTGCATGCCAACAAAAGTGACAGTCCCATATACATAGCAGCAAAAAAAAGTAGTTAAACAAATTAGATAGCTAAAGATGTAAAATTTCAATAAGAAAAAAACTACAACGTAATACAAGTATAGATATATCACTCCCAGAGATATTTAGTTGGAAAACATATGGTTGGAGATGCAAACACATCTCGACTCCTTTACACCCCCTACATTCAAATTCGTACCCCCTGGTCGCTTAGATCTGTACACGTCATACCACCCACACATGTCTCAACTAGACTAGAGTAAAACATCTGTTAGAGTACTACAAAGTGAGGTCTAAAGCTAAATACACTTTTAAAATTGACGTAAAAGACTAGCAATGTCATGCTGCAATTTATTTAAATAAAATAGTAATAAAGTGTCCCATTATAATTTATTCCAAGCAAAACTGACATATGCCAATTTTCTATGGTGGATGTGAGCGTGTGTGAAGTGGTCTCATATCGATCCCTTAACTCAAGCGCAGTGTTGGCGCGGTTGGCAGAAATTGTCGCGCATACCACCCCCCGAAACATCGCAATGTCAGAATCAGAGCGTCATAAATAAAATATCCCACAAGATGCTCCTACCACGTCTACTCTAATTTATCCCAGCACAAAATCAGTTGTTTTTGCTTTGGTTCCATCGAAATAACAATTCGTTCCATACATTGTTGATTTTTTATCCGTACGCATGTAGATCAACAAAACACTGGCTAAAGGTAGGCGTAATTAGTACGCATTGCAACAACAACTCGCCTTGCCGCATGCTCAGGTTACATCACGTGGAACTAGTTTCATTTTCGACCAGCTAAAACTAAACTAGCGCACCCAGCACATATTTATAACATTTAACATTCGAAACTTCAACCGAGTAAAAACATTCAGCGCAAGCAATTGCATAAGGTGCAAGAAAAGCATAGAAAAACCACTTGTGCTTGTGGAAAGACAGCTTTAAAAATTAAATCTACACCAGTTTATTGTAGCAATAAACCTTTAATCATATCCAACCATTAATCATTAACGCCAACAGCTGATTCAGGTGACTCAGCTGATTGGATTGTATCAAATAAATCCGACTCAGGTATGCTTTTTCATGCCTCCTGCAGTGTCCTGCTCGACAGCAGGCATCGTACCAGAACAGGCCGTTGCCCTGCGCTAACGTGCGCCACCTCATTCGGGATGGAAACACCGGAAGCAGGCACTTAACAATAATACAACGCACAGCAGTGCAATGCGCATGGCAGGCCGCAGGTTCATTCATACCGCACACAGGAACATCTTCCATATGCGAACGACAAATTCTGACTACTGTTGTTACAGCGCACGTTGTAGAGAGTGCTAACAATGGACGAGGACGAATTCAATCTACCCATCAAACCGTCTAACTATTTAGATAAATAATAAGCAGTGTGTGCTGATGACGAACAATTCTAGTGTGGACATTTGAGGTCGCTGGGTAAAAACCAAACAGCAGTTCATACAGTTAGAATCCCAGATAATGTTATCAATGACATTATTTACTGGCGATAAAAGGCGTGATATTGGAGTAGACCCATGGTCTTGTGGTTTGTTTTGTTACGATGACAACCAGAGGCCAAAAAATGACCCCTTTCGTGCCATATTGCTCTCCTAGATGCTTGTTCGATGTAATAATGATATTGATTACTTTTTAGCAGGTACATGTGATATGTGTGATTTCATTTAGCATGAAACTCGGATTGTTTACTCGTAGAATGTCATTGCTTACGCTCATACTCGTTGCACGTGCGCTGAGAGGTCACAGGCACACATACGTCGCTAATTTGCGTTGTTTGCGCCATTCGTTTGACTTCTGCAAATTTAATAAATAATTTAATCAGCGAAAACCTTCGCGCACGATCAGCCACTCTGAGCACCTTCAAGCACGATGTGCGCAGCGCACTTGACGCAATGCCACGTGATGCAATTGCACCCAGTGCGAAATCATATGACTGCTTTGAATACTTTACTCCAGTACCATCCTTACCACCTCACAACATCCTAATTTAATCTACGAAAACATCATTACTTTGAAGTGGTAGTAAAACTGCTGACCTTTATTCATGGCATTAAATCCACCCCACATCGGAGGTGGATCGACGCAATGGTGGTCGACGGGAGCAGTGCCGTACGCGCGGAACATCCCTGCGAATGGCTGCTATATCAGCGCGCAGGACTGGCGGGCCCTGGTGGCGGTGCTGGAGGCGGCACAGTAACAACTATCTCACTCAAACGCACTGTGAACGGTGCGGTAATCGAACGCACGAGGTTTGACCGCGGCGCGACGGGACCGTGTGCGAACTCGATGTGGGTCCGACAAGGACTAATCAGTTTGCTAGCGCTTTGCGTTGCTCCAAGTAAGCACTGCTCCGACGACGGTGGGCCCACCGCGACGACGCAGCTCGTAGCTGTGGAAACCGGGCCGTGAATGTGACACGAGACCAACGTCGGCGACGTAACGGATAGATTGATACGCCAAACGCGTTAAAATGCAAGCTAGACAGACGGTGGTGATACTGGGTTGGAGACCTAGTCGAGGGACCTTAGACAGTCTAAATCCCATAAAAATGGATCTAGGACTAAAAACACTTCTGCCTTAGGAAACCCGAAATCCTTCTACTACACTCGTATCTGAAACTAGGTCCTGAAGAGACCTAGCACTTAGAAAACTTCTATACATTGTATTAATCTCAGAACGAGTATTTCCTCAAGCCAACTTCCCATCAGCTGATCTGATCCCACAACAAACATCTGCACTCGAGCAAAAATAAAGCCAGATCAATATATCTTCTTGTCCCCACTCCGGAATCACCTGACACCTCATGCTAAACTAGGTTACACCCACCCTTGCAGAGATATTCTGTCAAAATTCCTGAATATCTAGGACAACCGAGGGTCTCTGTGAGCGAGGTCCTCGTCTCTTCACTCTCAGCCCTTTCGGATACCGGCCGTCGGCTCCCCGTAATAAGTAGCGTAATATTTACACAACATAAGCAATGAACAGCTAACCTCAATAATGCTTACAAAATTGACGTAATATAATAATAATTGTTACGAGCTTCTTTCGTCAAAGGTCGCTTTGCACAACCAGACTACCTGGTCACAGTGGTCATGGCAACATGTATAATAAATATTTCTGTGTGCTGGCTTGTGCATCAAAAATGCACATATTCAGCATATGATAATGGTAATTACATACAGGATACTCAAACAACGTGAGAATAAAGTTGGCTTTGAAGAGAAAACATAAGTCAATATAATACAGTTTGTATGTATTTCTTCGTTAGGAAACAATTGTGTAAATGTTTAGCTACTTTGGTACTGTTGCAATCAAGACCAGCATCGATTGCGAATCAACGCTTATATTACGCAGTTATACTATCATAATGTACAGGATGTGACAAATGTGATTAAATCATTGTCACTCGTATCTAATAATGACAATTGCTCCATTGATTATCATGTTATTTTCATTAGTCTACTGAATGTGTTGCTTGTTTCATCATATTGAATTACTAATAGTGTTATAACATAAAACTTGTTCTTCATCGCCTCTTCAAATTTTTGCATCATTTAAAAAGGTGTTGCTTCCATTGTCAACACAAAACTTTCCAAACATTAACCGTTCCTTTATTACTGTACACAACCAATCAAGCAAGTAATAAATTTAGAAATTGTCAATTATTTGAATAATTTTCTTTATATTTAGCATAAAAATGCAAAGCTCTAACACTAGACCAAGTTATATGGCTTTTTTTCCTCTTGATCAATGATACAACAATCACATACACTCCAAACTTGTAACATAATGATGTGACTTTAAAACAGAATAGTTATATAGTTGTCTGGTCTGTAGCAATGATTGTGACATGTGTAACGTGATCATTTTGGATTGAAAGGCGTGTAAAATGAGAAAAGAAACAGAGAAGAACTTAATGGAGCTGCTAAATATTTTTTATGTTTTATCCCAGAAAATAAAAACTACTTTAACCTCAATTTAAAATAAAATTATTTTAACTCTTGAAAAGAACATAAAACAAACAATCCAATAAGTTCGGCTCTGTATAGAGTACAATGGATATAAAATTCTTGATGTTAGTAATAATAAATTGTCACTTGTAACATATTGATTACTATCATGCTAAGTGGTAGGCTATCAAATTAACACCAGAAAATGAAATCAGATACTTATTTCCGCGACTAAAAAGTTTCCATGACTGAAATTTGAAACGATAACCAATTCTTTCTGAACATCCAGTATAATAATTCCAAAATTTTGATAATAGATACTAACAAGAATAAAGTCACTGTATGAAAAATAAAGTTATAATAATATTGATTAATCTATTTAGGTAGCTTTCCAGTTAAAATTCCAATATTCATTCGAATTAATTTTGATTGACTTGTGTCCTTGGTTCTAACCTTGTCCTTCATGCTACTTTCCAAAGTTCTCGTTCCATTCCTCTATCTAATTAATTCCCTCAAAGTACACCGATTTGCACCCAACATTTTGTTCTCAGCCATAATTAACGAAAGCATAAATAAAGACGACGCATGAATAACTTTCATCGCAATTAACAATTGCCATCAGCCCCACGAACGACACACATAGCACAAAGAACACCATTAATTATATGGTATGGTTAAGCTTTGTGCGGCAGTTCACATAAACGTGAACAGCAAACACCAGCTGAAAGAGCAAAGTCTATGACTCATTTTAGTTTTCCAAAATTTCTCTTACAGATTAACGTAAATTTATTTGAAGTGGACTGTATAGGAATTTAAGAGAGGATTTAAAGAAAATTGACTTTTATTGATGACCATTAAATGCGTAATTTGTATAAATGTATAACAATCTAGGGATTAGGGTGAGCGAGTTTACCTGTGTTGGTCTACAACGCGTGTGGCCGTAACGAACCAAGTAAATAATTAAAATCCAATCTGAATAATGGTGTTTCAAAATGCACCACTGTGCTGCTTCCGTTGCGTCCTCAAGGGTACTCTTGGGTTTTACAGGGTCAAACTAGATAATAACACATATGAAACAAAATAAAATTGTAAAATATAACCAAAAAACTACACAAAAAGCTTTCTATCATAAAATGGTTAGGATTTGTAAGAATCGGGAGATCTATTTATGTATCCCGATTCCCGAATTTTTTTTTAATGTTACACATAGGATAAAACGTGGTAAGTCCTAGTACGTTTCATTTCACGCATGGGTTCTGTAGTGGACCACAAGTGGGCTAAGTAAGTTCAATTAATAATCTCATTGATACAGGCTCAGAAATTCATCAATGACTAGGGTACTATCTCAATAAATTACAAATTATCCCTGCTAACATGGATTCTTTCCAACTAGCATTTCCACTGAGTATAATAATAGCCATGAGAATATTCATATTTGCCATTACTGATAAACCCACTCTGAGCAAATAGTCTTCGCTATCATGGGCGATAACACAATTAAACACAACGCGGTATTCGACTCATAAGTCCTGCGTGTAAGCATCTACCAGTGTTGGTAGACTTTAGGAGGTATTTAAAAGTATTGGAGTTAAAAAGCACAAACATAAATAAGGACGATAAGAACAAAACTCATTCTAATATAATTATCCATAATAAATTACTTTATTGCTACAGATTGTA
This sequence comes from Ecitoglossa quadriceps, assembly GCA_027574925.1. Taxonomy (NCBI): domain Eukaryota; kingdom Metazoa; phylum Arthropoda; class Insecta; order Coleoptera; family Staphylinidae; genus Ecitoglossa; species Ecitoglossa quadriceps. The sequence continues at coordinate 7,445,175 of JAODGC010000004.1, forward strand.
CTCTAAGAAAAGAGTATTGAATTAAATTATTTCGGTAATTGACTCACCTTTCAGATCATTTGATTCGGATGGGTTGCGCATGATGTCGTTGAGTATATGCTCGAACCCACGCATCGATTCCAAAGGGCTGCTGCCATTGGCGTTTACAACCCCACAGCGATCCTGCAAACGAATGGAGAAATAAACGCGGATTAGATTGAAATTGCGTTAAAAAAGACACATAAGCAAAGAGGTGCTCATCACTGAAAAAGCTTTGGTGTTTTAAGTAAATTACACAAAGAAAGAAATTGGGATATCATTGTGCTACTAAAATAGGGAGACATGAATATCGGATAAAAAAGATAAGAGTGAAGATTGTTGGAGGTGTTGGAATTTGCCACCGTATTAATTTCAAGCCGATCTTTTGTGTATGGTTAAGATTACGACCAGTGGTTTTGAATGTGCAAGGGACAAAAGTTCACAGTCAAAGTTCCAGGTTAATGATCAATAAACGGAAAATCTAAATCCGGTCCGCATGTATTAGGACTAGCTAGCAGTGACCTTTCCTGATTCCTTCAATTTTGTGTTCCACCAGATTTCATAAACCAAGCCCTTTTCATTTTACTACCAATTTTTTGAACCAACACAAAGAGTAATGGTTCCCAATCATTCAAAAATATGTCCCATGCCGGTATTATTATAGGTTGAAGTTAAGTATTTGCTGATAGGACCTTTTAGAAATATCAATTCATAAATTGGTCCAGTTATCCTCTTAAGGATCCCAATTGGATTCAACGATTTGTGCCCGATACCTCGATGTGAGATGTTTGTAAATAGTACATTTCCTCCTAATTTGAGGTGGTTTATTTTCGGCGGCAGTCAAAGTTAGCTAGAAATTTTTAAGGTTCCGCCGCATGTCGAGCCAGATCGCGCCGTAAAATGGAAGCGTTTATTTATATCATACCACGCCGCGCACAGCAGCTATTTCCGTGCGCCTCGTGACAGCGCGCCGCGTGCAGTTTCCACGACGCCTTCTTCGTCGACGTGGCCATCACCACCACGTCCATTCCGTAAACAATAGCACAAAACGGAGACAATCACAACCGCAAACAAAGCAAACAACAAACAAATATGGCGTCGCCGCCATGTTGGATATTTATTATTAAACAGATTATTCAAACAAGAAACATACAGTAGCACATAAAAATAAAAATATTAAACAAAAGTAAACACAAAACAGTAACAGTCAATAAATAATAATCAACATAATAACACAAGATTAAAGTGCACAAGCAAGGATTTCATGTGATTGGCTTTTGGTGCAAAAGCTGTGATGGAGAGTGGAGAGTATTTAAAGATTCGCTTTACATAATCTGGGATTATGACATTAATTAAGTTGAAGCTTCGTTCGCCCCAATTGGAGCGTAGGTTGGCAGCAGTCGAGGGAAAATCAATTCTCCCATTAAATTTTCAATATCAACCGCCCCGCTAACCCCCATACGGTGTGGTATAATTCCATCCTCAACAAAGTGCTATATTTAGATGTGACCCATAAAAATTCAACATACTGCAGGATGGATATTCTTTACTCTTTTGTGGCATAAATATTGAATATTGTGAGATATTGCATGTTGTTGAATGATGGCGAATGTTGTTTAACTTGATAGGTTGGTAGGCAGATTCGTCGAGGTGACTGGCTTTCAGTAGTGCGAAAAAGTGTATGTGGGATTTAACCTAATTCCCGGACTTGAACTAGTTCCAGCCGAAACGTCGCTGTGTGCGTCAATGGGGAGGTAAACAGAGGCGCACGCACGCACACAACGATGGCTGCCACCGCCGTTGAAATATTGATGCACAAGCCAAAAAGCACAAAGTGCAACACTAGGACCAGCAGAAACACTAGAATGTAATTTCCATGCCAGCACACTCCAAGCCACAAAAGCTTCGAGGGAGTAAGGATGTATGAAGGACGTTTGGAAAGGAGAATGTAGAATTTCAGTTTGTAGGTTGTGGGCACTTCTAATTACCTGGTATTGCAACATATCTCTGGGCTCGTCCATGTTCGTGATCTCGAACGTGGGCGGCTGGGGAAACGGCCCCTTGCCCGGATATGAGGTACTACGACGAAACTTCACCGGAGAGATGACCTGCTGCTGATGGTTGAAAGTAGGCGAAGGTTTGCGATTTGCCACGCTCATCTGCTGCTGCAGGGGCGTGAGATTTGGTACACTGCGACCACGATTCCACGCGGATGCATTACTGCCCCAGCTCTGACCCGGATTCGCCCACGAGTTGTAACTCTTGAAAAGCGGCTGCGGACGTGTGATGTTATGCGGGAAGTTATGGCTCGCAGTAATAGCACGTCTTCCTTGTTGTGGCCCATGATTGTAGAGGTGCTGCTGATGTTGCTGATGCGGCTGCTGAGGCTGCTGCTGCTGAGCAAAACTTTGGAACCCCAAACCACTATTCACGTTAGCCAATCCCGAAACGTAGCCGTCCTCGATACCCGTGGACCATAGGGGCGGCGGGGGTTCCGACGTATTCACGTCTGACCCTGCTGTGCCACCTACGTTGGATTGGAATAGGAGGTTCGCTTTAGATGGGTTTACTTCGGGTCCTACACCGCCGCCACCAACACTGGCCCCGTTGCCATTCCCAATGGATGGCAGCGCGGCGCTGGTGCACTTGTCCATGTCACCAGTCGCGTCGTCCTTGGATTTTTCCGGCTGGTCCGAGTCGCCCGCACTAACAGCTGTTTCGTCCTGCATACTCGCGGTCCGGCTGTCGCCGCTGCCGTTGCGACCTGGCGCGGCGAAATAGATGAGCCCGGAACTGTTCGTCTTGGCGCCGCCGTCCACCGCACCGAGCGCCAGGTTCGAGCCGCCGCTCAATGTGAATTCGCCCATTTGCGGATCGCTACCGCGTCGTCTCCAGCAATCGTCGTCGTGGTTGCGCGTCGCGGTCGGTGTGAGTATGCCACGGTCGCGCGAGTTTTTGGGACTGCCCCGAGCCGCCCGTTATGTCATGTAGCCCAAACTGTGCGCGCCTGCCGTGCGTAACGCCATAACCCTTCTCGGACTCCTGCTGGCATGCGCGGACGCGCGAATCGAGATTACATCGACGCGTTTGCGTACAACTTTTTACTGCAGCTGATGACGCGACACGCGCGAGTACCTGCGAGCTCCGCAGCGCCCGCGTACCGCCCCTCTCGCTCTGGCAGCCGTGCGCGATGCGGCGGCGTGCGTGTTATGTAACGATCCTCCTGCTGGCTCGCTGCGCCGCACTGCGCCGCTGGATGTCGCCAGCGCTGCGTATACTTCCGACCCGCTTCGGCCTTCTCGTTCAATACTTCACCTCCTGCGACTCCTACTTCCTTCTGCTGCAACCAGCAACCTATTACAGGGTGACCCAAATCCCCCAAATCCAATAAACTCCTCCAACACGGCCCAAACTCTACTCTATACCCACCAATTCCCACTAAATTCCTACATCCCAACATGGCGACCACGAAAAGAATGGGGGCGTCTTAATTAACTTAATTAACTCCTAGTGGGTCAATAACCGATATCAAGAATGTGTCTTGTTATCACATACAAAAGTCTTGGCGCGATAACAACTCATTTGCACGAACACCGAGATGTCGATATCGCACCAAGGCATCGCCTAGAAATCGCTGCACATTGATTGCAGGAATGCGCCCAATCCGGGCAAGTCGCGAGGTCATTGGGTGTTCGCCTGCCCCAGAAATCAATGACGACCAGATGCAATCAATGCGTCACTATTGTCTATAGTCTAATAAAGACAACTTCTCATAGTAGGAATGCCATAAAAATCAAATATGCTACCATTGGACTAGCAATTCAAATTCGTAGACCCCATTAAAGTCCAATTCCTGCAGCGTAGAACAAATAAGAATTTACTATAGGCAACTCTAAATGCACCTGCAGAGAAAGAACATAAAGTTATGCGAACTTTTAAGTTCTACGCATAACTTACTCCATCAATTGATAGTAACCGAACAATTATGTAAAGGATCTTTGCGGTTGGATGAATTTTACTGAGCATTGTCGAAAAAATGATTCATTTCACGCTGTCAACTTCCTGATTGAACGTTTTGTTCAAAGCTTACAACAAAGTACGAATTAGTCACACTTGATTGCACTGCTTTCGCTCATGCACGTCTTGGAATTTTGTTGTAGGAACCTTTCTTAGACTTGGCATATATATAAAGCGAATTTCCTGCAAAAATGTTGAACACTCTATCCAAGAACCTCTCAGAGTGGAGACATGAAAATCATAGTATTCTTACTATTCGGTAAGTAATAATAAATTCAAATTTATAGCAATTGGAAATTGTATAATTTTACAGTGTCTGTGGATTTGGGCAAAACTAGCAAACGACACAAACAGTACGAACGTCAACGTAACTATGAACCCGACTTTTTTGGATCAGAAACCAATCACTTTGTAAATATAGAACAAGTTGCAGATGCTACTGAAAATAGAGGTGGTAATAACTCTGGAGGAGGTGGAGATGTTCCGGGAGAAGGTGGAGGAGGTAAAGGTGATAAAGGAGGTGGTGCATCAGGAAGTTCCACAGTTGGGAATGGAAAAGAAGGTTTCAGTGTAGGAAGTGGTCTTAGAAGTATTGCCCAAGGATCAGCAGACCAAGCAGCAAATGCAGTCCAGAACCAAAAAGCAGCAGCAGATCAAGCGGCCTACGTAGCAAAGAATACCCTAGCACAAGCTGCAGCAGCCGTAAGCACCCCAAACAAACAAACCTCTCTCATTTAACATTAACAAAATTGATAAATTTCTTGTTTAGGCTTCGGCAACTGCCCAAGCTGCTCTAGCTGGCAAACAAGTCATTCTTCAAGGTACAGAACAACAAGTCCAGGAAGCTAAAACCGCCTTGGATGGTGAAAACATGCAACTGATGCAAGCCCAACGTGCTGCAATGGCTGCCCAGCAAACAGCCCAACAATCAGCTCAACAAGTGAATGTAATCCAAGCAGCACTCAACGCCGCAATGGCCACATCTGAGAATGCCCAACAAGCAGCATCTGAAGCAGCCGGCGAACTGGCTGCCCAGCAAGCAATGGTGGGAGCAGCCCAACAACGCCTGCAAACCCTAATGGAACAACTGCACGGTATCCGAATTGATTTCGAAGCAACACAAGCAGCTGCGATGAAGGCAATGCAAGCAGCAATGCAGGCTCAAGCTAATGCTGCCGCTGCAGCAGCGGCAGCCGCCAGAGGGCTCGAAGGTGGTAATCAGGATACTGGAGGTGGAGATAAGAAACAAGCTTTAACTGACGCTACTACGTTTGACTACAACTACTACTATAATTAATGTGATTTTATTTCATTGTAAGAAATGCATTTCTATTAAACAATTTCTAATTTATGTTTTATACGAGGTCACTGATTGCCTAATTTGGCATGGTGTAAAGCATGAAAAAACACTTTACAAATTTTACAGCACCCGAATTAAATTGCAGAAATTATCAGCATTCACATAAAAATCCCCAAATTAGAAGTCATAAACTCCAAATAAATAAATAAAACCACATTTAACTTACGTCATGTTCTACTATTTGTCACTCGTTAGTTTATACCTTATCGTCCGTACTTGTGTTCGAAGATTCCGTTATAATAATCTCTTCACCTCACTGTGCGTAAAAGCAGTTGGTAGCCACATGTAGTACTATGGAGCGGAATTAAGTCAGTTGAAGTTGTTCGGAAGGAGACTGGGTCAGCTGTTGAAGACCTCTTGTGCTTGCTTGGCAGCTAACTAAACTCAACTCTCTAACCTCCAACTCCAATGACTCTGCCAAAGCCTACCAAAGACAGCAGCTACTTAACACCACACCACACTCTCCAGTCCGTACTGAAAGCTCCTTGGAGTCACGTCGATGCGCTTATAGCCAAATTGCAAATAGTTGCGTGTAATTTACAGAAACAAAAAAAGAATTACCAAGAACTAGAATTTAATCTGGTGCAAATGAAGAAATAAATTTAAATAAACCGGATGTAATTCTCACCAGAATAATTTTGTTTGTGGGGAGAAAAGTGTTTCCCATTAATTATTTGTTTTTAAATTTAGTTTAAATTAAACGTGTTTTAAAATGAAGTGTGCTAGTGTGTTACTGTTTCTCTTCATGATAGGTAGGCTTCACGTTTCTTTAATTTATTTTATTCTAGTTTAGGTTGACTTAGCTTGGGTAGTAATAAAGTTGTTGCTTGACTTCTCAGTGGTGTAGAAATGTAAATATTGCAGTGTCGCGTGTATATATAATTGGGTTACAATTCATCAATGAATATGTGAAAACCAAATCAGAACAACAAATGTAATTTCATCAATTAATTTGTTTAAAATTAAAAAGTTGAATATGTTGCTCTAGAATACAGATCAAAATTAATTTCAATAGTGATTTGATTTGAAAGTAAATTATTTATGGAAATTCCTTTGATTAGCCACGTTTGTGGGCGAGCCATATACAAATATGTAGCAAGTGAATGTCGCAATTAATGTTCAGTTGTAGACCATGTTACGTTACAAGAGTTCAGTATCAAAATTGTAAACTGTAAAGTAAGCAGACTTAATCTGTTTCCATAGTATCCTGACTTAAGACAATAGACGATCATTCTAAGTTGTAGTAAAATAGTCATTAAAAGTATCTTTACTTTTAATGGGATGGTCAAAACATTTAAAATTTATTTCCGAATTAAATAACAGGATATTAATTATCAAATAGAAGGCTGGCTTAAGATAAGTTGACTTAAAAATCTAACAAATATATTGATTTGAATAAAATATGTGTGTAGTTAAATTTTATTTATTTAAACCTGCTTCCTACAATCTCAACATTGAGAAATTTTGATGAGAATTCAACTATAGTAAATTTTACAGTATTGCTTCTTAACATACTATCCCGTTGAAGATAGCAAAGAGTGATAGTACTCTACGGAATTCATCACAACTTTTGACGTAACTTGTTAAAAACGTATGCTGAAGATGTAACCAGCTCTGTTGCATTCAAAAATAGATAGATATTTTTATGACTTAACACACTTTGTATAGTAGATGTCTTAAGTCATGAAAATAAATACTCTTGACATGTAAATTAATGTAGAGAAAACAAATGCCTTCCAACACCTATCTAATACAATAAGGTCTAAAATCATTTCAACGTGCTAACTTATTACTTTATTAGGTTGTCAATTCGAATCTTTGTATCAGTTTGCATCAGTGAAACAAATTTATTACGTTTGCTCGAATTTCTTTCATTGTCACGTGCATTATGTGCAGCACAGTTGATGGACAAACCATTCAAAGTGGTTCGTTGTGGCAGCGTCAATGAGGAATATTTAAAGTGGGTCAGTGGGTCTCAACTTATCCGACTGCCAAATAGTACGACAACGAAATTTCCAACAGCTCAGCTCATCATCCGTTTGGCATACTTAAAATATTTCAATAAATGAGTAATTTTGGTGGAATTTACCAAGAAATATATTCGGAACTTTAACGTCCCACTTAAGTCACAAAGCTTTCAAATTCGTGGAAGTTACAATACATTTGAGTTAATTTAGTCACGCGTTAGCAACAAAGTGTCTCACACACCACCACTTACCACTCTCTTTGCTCTATCCACTCGGTCCTTAATCACACCTTTGTTAATATAATATTAACAAATAGAATGCACTTTAGTTTCGCGTGCATTCTAAAAGCGCAAAAAAGTAATTTTCATTATTACAATTGCTGCAGTTTGCACAAGCTCGTGCTTAAACACGTGTCCAAGTTTTAATCTACTTTCTATTAAAAATGTGTTAAATTGCTTTGTAACTTATGTGCTTGATACTTGTCCAATAAATGAAATTTACATGGAAACTAAGTTAAAGTTGGACTTCAATTAATTAGTTATATGATCAAGTTAATCATGAAATATGTACCAGACATCAGAAATCAGAGTAGATGAATATTATTTTTTTAATTTGCAAATTAAGATTCAATCTTTTCTGTAAATTGGCTTTTGTTTGAGTTGCCAATGACAGTAAGAATAGGAAACTGCACACACTAAAATAATAAAAAGTAACTTAAGCTTAATTAAATCAATGGTTGAATTAGATGTTATCAATTTAAATATATGATCTTCGGTTTTAACGAGGAGAGAAGATTAAAGTAAGAGATTAAATGAAGTTACCAATTGAGTTGATTTTTATAAAATAAACAAAAACTATACTATACTATTTGGAAGATTTGATAAACTTGAAATAGATGATGCTGGAAGACATTTTTAAGGCAATTACCTTTTAGTTGAGCAACAAAAACATATTTAAAATTAAAATATACTGTATCTCATTATTTCTTACTAAGAATAGTATGAAAGCAATAACTAAAATTGATGAGTTGTTACTGTATTAAACATGACATGATTAACGTAACTCACATTTAAAGAAGATTCCCACATTCTTTTGTACATAATTGTGTCCACCACCTAGTCTAAAATTAATTCCTGTCAATCTACAATGTAAATAATTTGTACTTATATGTATCTATTGTATGTATATCGCCTTTTATTAAACGTAGTTTTGATCTAAATTCCTCTTCTGTAATCCAATTATCTTGACACCAACATTTACATATTCTACATCCAACATGGATAGCAGTCGCAACATGAAGACGCCTAAACATAACCAACTTGCAGCATGATTTTCTCCACATTCTCAACATTACCTTTATTTGGTTACAGGCGGTACTTGGCGCCTTGGCCGAGCCACCTGTGTCCTGGAGTCAGATTTCGGAATTTTACTCAACTGTGCTTTTAAGAAATCAAGCCTCTTCCGAATTAGAAACCTAGGGGGTGTCAAAGCACACGCTAGCCTTGGTAAACCAACTTCTTTTCTCAATTAACAAACTTATGTTTTGTGCATGCACTATTGAATCATGTATTTGAATATGTGTAATGTCTACTCGTAGGAATTAACCATTTGTTTGTGTTGCATTTCGTCCCAATTCATTTGCATGCGATCATCAAGAACAACAATTTAAATCACTTCGTCTTCATTATAACATTGTAACATGTGCAAAGCACGTAATAACTTGTTACGTAAAATGACTAATGGTAATTGGCATCATGAGGATACACAATTAAATTGTCTGTACTTTCAAAGTGTGTTTTGCTGACATGATCATTGCATTCAATGCTTGTAAAGTAAAAATAAAGGTGTAATCAACATAGTGCGCATTGTAGCTAATCACGATTAAGTTTAGTTGTTCCAATGAATCAAGTTCAAGTATGTTTGAAAGTCTACATATGCAATTATTAAGAGCAAGTTGAAGAAAAGTTAATAAAAAGTCATGACATTCATATTCAATGCTTCAAGATTTTCCGTTTGTCTCAAGGATACAATCTCTTGTTCAAATATGCATGAGAATTAATTTAAGTAATATTCTTGGAAGAGATTTATTAAAGATTTTTAAATCGTTTCATGAGTGTGAGGAGTAAATAAGTTGCTTTTTGATAATCTTAATAAGTTAAAAGAAGGTGTTTAATTAAAATGTTCCATTCTATAAATGTTACAAATTATTTTTCGAATTTTCTAATTTCTATTAGTATTATTTAATTTAATTGATATACTATTTAATAGTAAATGAATTATTTACCTCACAAATAAACATTTTAATTGATTTACTGCACATAGTCACCTCTGTACAGCAAGTACTATTCCAAGTTTTAATTTTACATAAGTAAATTGAGCTATTAATGTAAATTAGTGACCTCTGTGCAACAAAAATTTATTTCAAGCCTAGGAAAAATCGACAATTACATAAATCAATCATATTACTAAGTTTTGATTACTGCAACTAATTTGAATCAACTACATCAATCTTCAAGGTCTTTAAGCCATTCAAACTGATTCAAACTCCAAAGTCTACTCATTTATAACTTGGAGTTGAGTGCAATTAGTAGAGGTGCATTAAATTAATTTTCATCCTCATTTATGTAATTGTAGCACTTGTGAGGCGAAATTTAGTTCTCAGTTAATATTGTTGACCTGAGCATTGCAACTTCGCTCATTTGTCATCTGTCTATTTGTTATTTGTCAGTTAGGTAAGTGGGTAATAAAAGTTTCTCTTTTATGTGTGTCTGGATACATACGACGCAATCTATTAACAATATTAGCGTACTTTAAGTGCAATACTATAGTGTCAAATATCAACCTATTAATGATTAATATATCACGATTTCCAATATTCTATGAAAGTTATATTAGTGAGGAAAAGTGAGTTGACATGCTTATTTAAATGTGTATAATTCAAAATAAGATGTTAGATAAACAAGTAGTTAACAGTTCCTTTATACTTTCTTTTATATAATTGTCTTGCAGTCAAATTTATGCCAGCTATTTGCATTTGGAATAATAAAATTACAAGCAATTGAAGTTTGCAACAATAATGACTCATTAATTTGTTCTGTATTGGCTATTAGTATAATTATCCTTAGTGTCATTTGTCACTTAGAATGTAACTTTAGATACAAGACAAGATATTGCATGATACAACGCAATTTGTAAGAATTCAATAAAAAGAAGAGTAAGCAATGCAAGCACTTAAGAAACATTTATTTATTCGCAAATTTAGACGTAATAGATAAACGTTTATTTTGAACTTAGAAATATGTTCTAAAAAAGAAAGTAAAGCAAAACTAAAGACTTGTTACTGGATCATCCATATTTATGCTACCTGTTTGTATTGTAAGAAATTTTGCACCGCAAGATAAACAATCCCACTCACTACTAAAAGTGCGTTGGATGAGGGCAGCACCATACGGACTCAGTTTATTCTAGACTAGATTCAACAAGAATAGAGCGCAATGTTTTGATCTGCTGTCTCACCGAAAATGTAAACAACGTAAATAACTGTCGGCACAGGTAAGCCGGGCAACCCTTTTTTGCCGATAGCGGTAACCGAAATCTACCTGAATCACAGCAACTCTGCACATAGTTATGCTACAATAATATCAATCATATGAATTACTTTCCTATGTACATTTAATCAATCTAAAGAATTATGTTATACGTAAATTCTTCCACAATAGATTAATTTCCACGAATTTATTTGACTTGTATAGTTTGGAATTAAAATTAATTAATTTAGTTCCTTGTGATTCCATTAATCTCTCTGCTGAATACCAACTCCACAAGGTAAAAAGAGTAAAGTATATAATTAGAGGTTTGATGGGACACCAAGGCACTCCCGACATCTAGAGTTGAGTTACAATTTATCTCTTTTTGGTAGACATTTTGTTGGCGTTCCAAAAAACTCTAAATCTTTCTTTTCTCTCTGTTCCACCCATATAATTGGATGCTGAAAATCATTTAGTGGAACATCATTAGAAAATGAATTGAAATTATTTTGTATTTAATCGTATTAAAACAAATAATTTATGCAGATATTTTTTGAATATATTTTTATTTCTGCACATTGTAGTATTGTATTGTTGCGTTTACCACAAACTATGAAAAAATATTAAGACATGTTTCCAAAGAGATTAAAGATTGAGGACTGTTAATCTTCTCTTCTGTGTCCCAATTACAAATTTCTATAGTTTCTAAAAATAAATGCAATAACAAGAAACTTATTTAACGCAACAAAAGAATAAAATGATGATTACATTACAAAACAATGTTTGTATCAACTCTTGACCTCTTGGGAAACTTTCTACAAGTCAAAATCACAGATGATTTAGAGCACTTGATACAACCAAAATTTCCCATCGAATCTTAAAAATGCCATATTTAATTAAATAACAGTTACGTCACGACATAATATTCATATAATTTCTTTATCCAAAAAAAAACCAAAACTCACATGACGCCTAATAAACTAACCAGATTACTAATTAAAAACATTTTTAGTTCAGTGACTTAAACAAATTCATTAATTTCCATAATTAATTATATCCATTTCCATAAAAATTTGTACATATTTATCGTACCATGTACGCTCTTATCGTTTCACCATGTAACCATTTAGCTACATTTAATTTTAGAAACTTAGACGTTAGTTTAATCGCATGCCATTAATTAGCATAAGAAATGGCATACAATCATAAAGCACACACGCTTTAACTGCTTAAATGAATTCCGTAGTATCATCATCAATAAATAATTCCCATGCGCAAAACGGGGACAATTCGTCGATTAGCATTTAGCATCAGCAGTAGTGTATTTATAATAACAATTTTTGTTTTGTTGGTATTTAATTTCGCCGACAAAGCAAACTATAATCTCTTTACAAGAGGCTGTGGTATAACGCAAAATACGTTCCATTGCAGGGTTTAGCCTAGGAGACGAATTGGGCTTCAAAGAGTCAATTTCTAATACGGAGATTAATCGCAGAAGATCAGCTACAGGCTCAAAGTTTACTGCACAAGCTGCTTTCGCTCAGCAACAGCAACAAAATCAACAGGTAACTGTTACATAATTGTAACGTCCTTGTATATTCAGTAGAATCTTGTAAACAATTCACGTGGTAAGTGAGAATGATCAATCTAAGAAGCATTGCATCCAATAAAGGATCATAATTGATGTGTAACTTAAGTAAGTTTATTACCGACATAACAACTATGGTTTATGTAAATCTATGTTCATTTTAACTCTTCTCCTTTAGTGACTACTCTAATAAATCTGTACGTTCTTAGTAAATGCTTACAATGCTCACTAAGTGAATGCCCAACCTTGACTATTTTACCAACGCTGTGTTTATTTTCCAGACAAATGCTATATCGGTCCGTTCAGCAAACAGCAACAATTATGAACCAACTAAAAAACAAGGTACAACAGTTCCACCCTTCAAACCTATTCCACCTGCAGCCGAACACCCAGCTATTACCAAACCTAACACAAATCCTAATATGACACCAACAAGATACACCGGTTCTGGTACCTCCACTTCCCTAACATTGCCTCACATCCCCCAACCTTCTATGGTTGGTAGGACAGTTCCAGAATTCACTGGGATGCCTGGAGCAATCATAAGAAGCCCAGTTAAGACCCCTATTTTACCATCTGCTCTACCATCCCTTCCCACAGCTCTTCCTGCTGTTGTAAATTCAATGAAGACCATCAACCGTAAAAGCGATAAGGTAGCAACTGGAGGTCTTCCTTATATCTCCAATGAGATTGGAAGTGGTCTAGGGAATAATCTTCTTTCTCAAATTAACATCAACGCATTGCAGAGCATTTTAGCGCAGGCTAATATATCAGAAAGTGCTTTTGAAGCAGCGTTGAAGCAGAAAATTTCTTCTATTGCAACAACCACTACTACAACAACAACAACAACAACTCCTAGACCATCAAAACATAATATTGTTAATATTGGGAAAGTGATGAATGCCCCTAAGGAGTATTATCCAGTTGGGTATGATAAGAACTTTGATGATAACTTTGCTTCAAGAGTGGAATTGCCCGAAACTTCCTTTTATTGCGGAGATCAGAAGCATTTCCCTGGATTATATGCTGATGAGGATTTAGGATGTATGGTAAGTAAAGTATTTATTTCACTGATTCAACTCAAGACCATAACTCAAGAACATTTCAAATGAGGTAAAGTTGTAATAAGTTGACACTATTTTTTAACGACTCTTGATGAGTTAAACAAGATATACCTTGATATTCTCAAGATCTAAATGGATAAAAGTTGACATTATAAATATTAAACAATAAACAAGAGAAGCTGAAACTATTAAAATCATTGCAACGTCCTCGTTCTGCATATATAATTGTCATTCTATTGAAGCTCTATCAGATTAAAATTTTTGTTTCTTACTTAAACATGTAAGTCATTCAGTGTTAATGTTTGTATCGTGCGATATTTTTGCACTTATTGTGTACGCTTCAGTGGGGAGTAAATTAGGTCAATATCAAATCAATATCGTGCAAGAAAATTACAGAATTTTCTAGTTTGACCACCAAAATCTGCTATTTATCTCAGTGCTATAAAAAAAAAAACAATATAATAAAACAAAACATAAAGTTCACTTAGAAAAGTAATAAAAGTATTACACTATTGAAAACGGGAACTAAATCATCATCTCTATCATAGTAATAAATAATTGCAAATACAATAAAGTTTATATTTGATGAAAGAAAAGCAAGTTGCAAAAGTTGATCTCAATATCATCTGGACTGTAAAAACAAATCAGTCAACTTGTATCTAAGCAGATTTAATTGTTTAATTTCTCCACTTTTTACGGATTTTCACATCAATCTAATTAGGTGAAAGGTAAAAGCGAAGATTGCACCAACGAAAGGAAACTCATTCGTGATCCGACTTGGCATTAATCCACAATTGTGAGCATTATGTTAAGAAGGCGTGAAATAGCGAAATTGTAAACAATTCATTGCACATCAACAACAAACATCAATTCGAATATAAATACAATGTAGTCTACTAAATAATCCACTACTACTACTACTTAACAAAAGCAATATATAAATACTTATTAAATAAATCCATGGTTTGTGAATGAAAAATCATGGCAAAGTTGAATAACTTTCATTGCTGCAACTGCTGCAATAAAAAAACGTCTTCTAGGTAGACTTAACACCATCAATTAACATTAATAAAAAGGCAGTCCTTACAAGTTATAAAACATGTGCTCTGCTGTTTTGCTATTAAATTAATTGATTAAAGTCATAGAGTTTATTGTAGCATCTGAATATTAAAAAACCTGGCTAATAAGAAATTGTTCATGGCATTTCACATCGAATTCGATTGCGCATATCAAATGAGAAATAAGTTGACACGGAGTGAGAAGTAGTGGAGGTAAAACTGTAGGCTAATTGATTGACCAATGTGATTTTTAGTTCCACTATGTTACTACGTTCAATTGCAGTGGATTGCATTGCACGTTAGATATTAAATTTACCAGTAAATTTGAGTTAAGTGAAGACAAGTTATTCAGCAAGAAAAATAAAATTAGAAAACTGCAATTTCAGACAGAAAAAAATCCATTAAAATAAATTTAGTTTAGTAAAAACAAAACGAAATTATTATTTAACTAAACTTTGATTTCATCAATCTTCTCCCTTAAAAAGCCACACACTTGTTTACTTCTTTAGCACCTACTTGTTCACGTATTTACCTCAAGTCTAGAAGTTACAACACACTTAATTGCAAGCAGAATAACTGGAAGCATGTTCCATGAAAGATTTTAAATTACGATAGAAGGCATTGCATCTTGTTCTTGTACATTGCTTACCTTCGTTTGCTGCACTTGAATAATGAAGTCGAGGCATGAACTTACTGCACTTCCCTGCAACTGTACATGAAATATGTACTCCCGTAAGGCCATAACACGGAAGAAACCTACATACAAAGTGTTTAGTCAACACCAGAACAACCAATACTAAAGCAAAATTCTTACTCCATAAACATTCTTTCTATCATAATCACTTTCAAAATACAGCATGTTTTCCACGCTAAAAGAAAGAAGTAAAACTCTTTTATCCAAGAATTGTCAATAACTATTTATTGGTAACAAACTTTTTTCTATACATGTAACCTTTCACGCATTGTTCACATAAATGAACAATATTTTGTTAAGTGTTTCTTAATCTTGACTGAATATCTAGTGAATATTTGATGTTATAAAATCATTTCTGGCATGTTACCTTTTTCAGTTTAACTGAAGCAGTAATTTCTTTTTGTTCAAAGATCTCTGCAAAACTAAAGAAATCCTAAAAAGTATAGACCACTATAAAACTTAGAAAATCTGCAATAGATTATATCCAGCTAGTAAAAAGTGTTTACCCCTTGCCCATATAGAGGCCACAATTGTCTGAGCGTTCCACAATCATCCAAATACTGTTTTCCTCTCTGTCGTGCTTATTATCTTTGGATATCCCGGCGAAGTTAGTGGAACATCAAGAATGTATATGTAATACTCCGATAAGTACTTAGTTTTTCCAAAAAGCCAATTAATTCAAGCTAACTTGTACTTCTGGTGGCATAGAAAATTACCTATTAATTTAAGTGCAACTATACACATTAAAAACGTTGTAATTTATGCTTAATTAGATATATTTGACTTAATTTCATGGGTTTATCCCATTAGTTGCCCTATTCATGTAGATGCGGTTTTGTCGACCTCTTTAATGGGTTGCTTCCTGACTCACATATGCGGTACCGCGTTCCAGACGAGATTAGCCAAGGACGCAAACGAATTAAGAATAAACTACTACTGTTACGCATTCCTAAGAATTAGAAAGGGCAATGGGACCGCGTCCCGGTAGACTCTTAAGAACAAATGGAAACTTTTATTTAATAATAAAATGTAATACAGAAATTGAAGACACATGAATATAATGCGTCGATTATAGATTGAGTATAGATACATAACATTAACTATTTAGATTATTATGAGTTAATTGGTTATTAATAATATTTATTGCTTTATTTATGTTTTGATGAAAGTCGAATCATTAGTTGCATTAGTGTATAATATATATGATTGCATTAAATTGCACGTTGTATCAAATCAATGAATGATGATGATGATTTCAAATTGGTTGGCCATTTATTTCTACCATGAATACTTTTCAAAGTAGTTGCGAAAATCTCCATCAGATTCAATGTACCTCAAGAGAGGTTAAAGCATAAATAGCTTATTATTCTGTTGATATTTTACAACATATGTTTATATATCTACGCGAATACTCGGCAATGTGTAATACTCAATGAAAGAGTAATTCCGATTAGAAGCACTTTGTATTCATACATTTTGTAAGCGTAATAAGATTGTGTCTCAGCGGAGGTAATTTGCATATAGTCCTTACACGTTATTACATCTCCTTATAAAGTTAAGCAACTCAAACTGAGCAAGTTTTGTACTTAAAGACTTCAAGAGAATGAATAGTAATTGAATTAAATTACTCTTACTCAATCATTTATAAATGTACTACTTACAATAAACATTGTCCTCATTTTCTGTATCTTCTAGGTGTTCCACGTATGTGCATTAACTGATGATGGACTAATAATGAAGAGTTTCCTCTGTCCAGAGTCAACACTTTTCGATCAAACTATCCTCAAGTGTAACTGGTGGTTCTACGTCGATTGTAAAAACTCCAAAAAGCTCTACGACTCAAACATCCCAATTTCAAAGAGTTATCAGCTAATGAAAGCGCTGACTTTCTTCTCAGCATACAAGAAGGATGCACAGGAGGCAAGAAAGACTGATTAACACCGCCATATCCTCATTTAAAGCGTTTTTCCTAACTTCATACATCACAAGACAACATTTTGTTTTAGAGTTTCAGGCTAAAAAAAAAAACAAGAAAATGTTGAATTTTACAGAAATCTGGTGCTTCAAATAGATTTCTCTAGCATCCTATTTTACTGGATTGTTAACAACAAAGTCCTCTAAGTCAAACGCAATTGTTATTATCAATTGATACACGCGTTAATTATTCAAGTTAAACTATTAAACTAGTATTAACTAAATAAAGTTTATAAAACGGTGTAAAAGGATATTTATTGATGTTTGTTGCAATTTCTGCTCAAATCAGATAGGTCCCAAAGCTTTTATGAATAGAAATTACACTTATTTTCATGCTGCGTTAGAAGTAATTATAATTAACAATTTAGATAATTGCTTAATAAAGCGACATGAACGAAATTTGTATGTGGGTTGCGCATTGTGCAAAAAAGTATTTATTTTGTGGATATTGTATACTCAGTGTGCCTTTTATTTAGTTTGTATGTTTCTAATAAAAATAAAAACAAATTTTAAAAAATTATCTTTGATTTTCTGTAATATTCTATTATTTCTTACCGTTTTACCTAAGTACAATGCCAATGCATCTTGCACAGTTATAGTTGTTATTGATCCCAAAACCTAAACACGCACGTTGGAGTAGACAGACAGCTTGGTCTATGATACAAAAAATATTTGTCTAGGATTGCTACATGTATCGCCATCTGATGTTACATAGAAGAAATGTAGAGCACAAAACAAATAAATGAAACGCTAGCCTCAGTATGCATACTGCAAAAGTAAAACTTTTGGGAATAACTCTTATTGTTACTATAATTGCAAGTGTTTTCTGTGATAAGGAGAAGCGTTTACAGATTGGTATTAAAAAGAGACTCAAAGACTGTGATTTAAGGACCAAAAAAGGAGATTTTCTCCATGTTCATTACAAGGTTAGCAAAGAGTTAAATATTCAATGTAATGATGTATTAACCAAAATAATTAATTAATTTCAACCGTTTTCAAACAAGAATCTATTGTGTTACAAAATGCCGATGATAAGATGTATTGAATGTAATATTGCGGTCTGCTTTCAGGGCATGTTTGAAACTGAAGATGAATTTGACAACAGCTACCTTAGAAACCAACCCTTTACATTTACCCTGGGCCGGAGACAAGTTATCAAAGGCTGGGACCAAGGGTTAATAGGGTATGTCCAGAAGTAGCTGATATATAATTAGAAAAGTCATAAACTCTTTAAATGCATTGTTTCAGAATGTGTATTGGTGAAATAAGAAAATTGGTGGTTCCTCCACATCTAGGCTATGGTGAAAAGGGTGTTCCACCCACAATTCCTCCTGATTCAACACTTATATTTCACATTGAGTTGCTAAACATTGAAGAACGCGACGAATTGTAAGTCAATTCATCAACATTACACAAAAGTTGATCACAAACAAAGCTTTACAAATTATAGGAGTAACATGAATGTAAAAATACTATAATCAATCTCAACAATTAATACGTAAGGAAAGCGGAGATTATCCAAAAGAACAATGTCAATTCTACAATAATAAACAATGTCTTTCAAATGAGTAGTGATAGACATTGTAAATCAATTTTTTTCAAGTTCTGAAGTATTGCACCCCTCATTAAATATGGTATGAACAAACATTAAAAATAAACAAACATTGAAGATTGATGCATAAAGCAATTACATATAGAACAGTTTAACAAGATATAAAAAGCTGTCGAGGCAGACCACATTTGAACCCACAACTAATTTGGAAATATTAATATTTGTTCGTAACGTGCACTTGCTGCGTTATAAGTTTTGTTGCATGTTGCGCGGAGGCTCTGAGTGAATGATATACTCACCAATTTATCACCAAAGTTGCGGGTAATTAAATTACGCGTTACCAAAGTTGAAGACGGGATACGTAGGCCTGAAATTATCATTGTTCATCCGTGTGTGTTCGTTATCATCCGGATCACGTATGTGTCTAGCTCCGAATTGACTTTCAGTTAATGTAGGCACTGCAAGAAAGTTTATAAAATACATTTGTTTTAAGAAGATACTGCACGGAACAAGAAATCAACGAATAAGTCGAGCGTATTACTAAGTAGGCCCACATTTCATCATCTCAATTCTAACTTGTGACGAATTACGTACCACTTGGGTAAATGTCACCTGGATTAGCCCATCCTGCTAAAACTGCATCACCTGCCGGTGGCGCAGAAGGCTCTGGAAGAGACCCACGCATTGGGATAGTCCCGATTGTGAGTGGAATCCGCGCAGTCAGATTTTGATGCAAACCGCCGACTTTAGCTTCAATCTGATTCAAAAATATTAAGCAATTACTCCAAATCTACGAATTTAAATCAACTTACTACAATATCTTGACTATAATTACATATTAAACAATGTTTTACATATATTAAACACAGAAATGAATGAATGTTATTAAGATAATTAAATGTCAAATTATTATGCAATTCACTATACACACAAAGCAATGTCAATTACCTATTACCAATTTCTTGATGTATTACCACAATGTGGGAAATGTTATTTAATGTCTAATAAATTAATATCGAAACATTTATGTTACCGTAATTCGCATGAAGGAGAACCTTGAAATTTACGTATTGTGAATTGAACACCAATTAACTTACATATAATTCATAGTCCAAGTCAATGAGTGAGCAGTTTGTGAGATTCGACGGTGGCAATGATGGAATGACCAATGGTTGATTCCATGATTTGGAGTCATGTCCAGCAACAGGACCAACTGAGATTGTCTCCAGGACTACATTATCTCTACGAGTTTCTCGTTGAGGACGACTTGCAACGTAATTTACTACTTTGCGGAACACAAATTGTACGCTTTGCACTTCGACATTGGAGACGTTATCGACTTCACTGACGAGCGGGATTGTTTCGCCAGGAACAAAACCGCGTTTTGGGATGGATACCACACAGGTAAGTGGACCAGACTTGCAGCAGAAACAACAGAAGAACTTTTCCATTGTAATTTGCTGAGGGTCCTAACAAATACCAATAAGAATGAAATGAACACTTTAAAATGCTCACAGAACAACACAACATCCCACACAATTGTTTTCCTTTCATGTAACCTCCATTTACCTTTAAACTAGGATTAGCATTCAAGTCAACAGGTGCCAACACAGTAAATGCTGCCTTTGTCTCCTGATCAAACTTCCAAGGTCTATCCAATACAACCTTTACTGTATACCTAACATGACCAAATTCTCCTTCAAATGATGAAGGTAGTGTTGGAGGCAGTACACAGGTAAACGGAAATTCTTGAGTGCCTACAGGAAGTTCATGTTCTCCTCCACCAGCCCCTCCAACTAGGTAATATTGTGTTTTAAAGTACTCTTCCTGTCCTGACAAATCAATCCTTTCTTTCTCGGTTTCATGTGTTTGATCATTTGTTCTTGACTCTTCAATAGCCCAACCTGTTTGAGCCTCACCCTTGAAAACAATGTAAATTCCTGAAACAAATGACTTTATTACAATCTAGTGGAGAAGTGAAACAATTGCTGTTTATGCTGTTTATTGAGACGTACCTCGGACTTTTTTCACTGAATCAAATGAGAAAACGACCCGTCCGTTTACTGTTTGTCCAGCATAATATGTACTGTACGGATTGTCAAAGAAAATCTGGCAATCTTTAAGTCCCATTTTCGCCAACTGTGCAAGCAGAACTTGTCAAATGTGCAAACTGTTGAACAGCTAAAGTGCAAAACTAAACTGATGTAAACTAATCCGATGGAAATAGAATCACGGGGACTAGGCGCACGCAGCTAACCGGTTGACATCACCACATTCTGTTTGAGGTCAAAATAAATAACATCTTACATCATGCGAGCAATAAATAAATGGGAGGATGAACAATAACCACGAACTTTTTTCCTTACTTGTTATTCTGTGCTTAATGTAGCATATGCAACTCTCAATTCTTTCTTGTCAAAAATATTTAAATTAAAACAATTAAAAACTTAAAAAAAACGGTATCATCATATCATCAATTATATATTTTTTTGAATTAATATAGAATCTCTAAATATAACAATTACATGCTATTGTCAGTTTCTTACTTTTCTTTGTCCACTATTACCGAACAACTTATTTGATGTGCAACCCCTCATACAGTTATTCATAGAATATTCCATTAGCCTCATAATTAGCAAGTCTTCATTCCAAAATTATTATTAAAATAATGTGACCCTAATTGGCAAAATATTGCTAAATGCAAGCTAACCATCTGCCTACCTTATCTGATGACAATTAACACTTTCAATCAACGTGATAATGGAACTATCATTGAACATATCTGAAGATGAGCACTGCACTTTTATCACCAGTGACCTCCTCGAAGAAAGCGAGAATTTCGATGAATGGCTCGATCAGAATAGAGTACAATTCATCATTAATAATGATAGGTACTCTGAGAGCAATAAATTAACAAACAAACCCCTAGATCCTTTGCTAAATCAACTTAATGTGAAAGACAATGAAACCGAAGACTCTGATACAGAACTGTTGGTATCAGATGGAAAAGTGTTACAGGAAATACGTTTAACATTCAATAGTTTAACATCAAAGAGTGAATATATAGAAAAATTAGTACCAGATGGATGTATCTATGTGGAATTTAGAAGAGCTGCAGAAAGTGATCAATGTCAGAACAGAATAAATCTCTACTTTACACAATCATCAAGAAATGATGCTGAGTATGTGTTTCCAATGTGTCATATCAATCTGAATGAACTCAATGGACAATTGTCAGTGCCCCAGGAAAAGTTGGAAGTTACAACTTTTGATAAAATACCCATTGCAACAGATTTCAATGCACTCATGCCTTGCCTAACACTTCGGACTGGTTTGAAAGTTTGCATATGTCCCAAAAGTGACTGTAACACTGCTTACACAAAATTAACAGCTGGAAAACTTCATTCTCTAATGCATCTAGAGCATAAACCATTTAAATGTCTATACCCAGAATGTACATGGGCATTTTACACTGTTTTCAAATTAAGAAGGCATTATGACTCTCATCTGAACATTAAAGATTTCCAATGCACATTACCAAATTGTGGGAAGAGATTCTCAAATATGTACAATCTCAATCAACATGTAAAGAACCATTCAAGACCTGCCATCTTAGATTGTTCAGTGAAAGGATGTCTAATGAGCTTTCAAACTGCAAGGATGAGGGAAAAGCATTTTAAGAGTCATAAGATCTCAGAAGCACCATTTCTTTGTCCTGAGGAGAACTGCTCAAGGTCTTTCTTTCTGAAGACAGGATTACAATCACATTCAAGGAGTCACAATCACACAGAATCAGATGTAAAGTGTAACTATCCAAATTGCGGGAAGGTATTTAAGCTTCCATGCAGGTTGAAAGAGCATGCAAGGACTCATACTGGACAAAGACCTTATGTTTGTGATTATGATCAATGTACATGGAGTTTCACTTCTTCTAGCAAGCTAAGAAGGCATCAGAGTTCTCATAAAAATGAAAGAAAGTTTCATTGTACAATTGGGAATTGTAGTAAAAGTTTCCTTCGTCCTGAACATCTTAAAGAACATACTATTACACATATTGGACCAAAGACCTTTACTTGTGAAGGTATTTATTATAACCAGAATGATCAAATTGGGATAGAATAATGTTTTAATCGTTTTAGTGTGTTCGGAGAAGTTTTTTGGACTTTCCGGTAAATCCTCCCTTTATCTCCACATGAAAAAACAGCATCCAAAAGTTCAACAGTGTGCCCGTGCAGTTCCTTTCATCCTCCCACAGGAAACTGAAAGTTCCTCGGAGAAGGTCAATTCGCAGCCTGCTGAGCAGAAACAAACCGCTGATGTTCTTCTGGAGCAAGCTATTCAAAGCCTTGGTGTGCCATCTGATATGATCCTGGGAACTGGGCTCATCCCTGAAGAATCCTTGGAACTCCTAGAAAACGGCAACTTTTCCACCGTTAATTTACGCGACTTAGATTAGTACCATTTCTGTGTTAGAAGAATGCTTTAATAATTGTCTATCATTCAACCAATTGATTGATAGGGGAAAAACGTGCGTTTCAAACGTATCTTTACGCTTCGTCTGTTGTGAGTTGTCAATAAGTTTTGTTGGTGAAAAATTTATCGCTTTGCAATTCACACGCTTTGATTTGAAACCCAGTTTGCGCTATAAATACCCTCGTCATAAACACATTTTCTCTTGTGCACAGCGTATGATGCAGGGGACTGTGGGAACATTTACCTGGATTCCAGTTTTAACGATAGATCTAGAATACATAGAACTAACGACTCTAATAAGTCATTAATATCGCGTTGGCTCTTTTAGATTCCTCTCATTAGACGCTGGTGCTGGTTCGTCATCTTGAATATGAATGCCATCATCGCTGGAAACCCAATTAATCTAACAAGTCGCCGGCGTGCAGCGAGGCAAATAGAAAATGGATGCAGCCGTGAAATAGATTGCACCATGGAGATAACCTATCCCAGAGTTTAATATTCGTGCAGAATGCAAACGCGGCGTTGCATTCCGCACGCATTTTCCATTTCTCACAATGTGAGGACTGAGATTAGTCTCAATAAGCGAGATTGAGGCATTCATTTTCATTGCTTTTGTTGTAATTCGTGTAATCAGCTTTGCACTTGTTTTATTTGCGTTTCGAACGTGGATTTGTTGTTTAACTGAAGGATGTATATTTTGTATGAATGTGAAATCTGTAATCCGAGTAGAATTACAATATATTTGTATATGAAAGCTTTTATTGTGCGTTCGCATTGTTCCAGTCGATTAATTGTAGTGCGAGGAGCAATTAATGAGTTGCTGCGATTTTATTCCAAATTTGAGTCAGCAGTATACGATCAACATAATCAACAATTACCGCAATCGATGTAATAAAGTCTGGCTGATTTGCTGATCAAAGGAAAAAAATATTTTACATCATATTAATTATATTTGCAGTGATTTACGTCATTTATCAATTACGCATGTAATTGGAAGAAGTTTGCACTGCATTCCACCTGGAGTGCATTGGAGTACAAATTGTACCATTTTTTTGCGTCGCCATTGTTGATCATTTGAATGTCAAGATCGTGATTGCAACTTAAATATGGAGCAGAAATGCATAAAAATGGGTCATGTAAGCAGGAGGATTCAATGCAACCTATAAAAGAATATGTGCCAAACGTGACAATCTAGATAAACTTGATTTCTATCGAAATAAATTAAATTTTGAGTCTTCTGAAGCGTGTCGTGAATGAAAACAAGTCAGGCATTGTTTATTCCTTCTTCCAAAGTGAAGTTATATTTGTTTAGTTGCTCAATTTTAAGCATTCTTGCAAAAAATGTCTGTTTTGCTTGTGAAAAATGAGATTTTGATTTCTTCGCGGCTAGACGTCCCCCGGATTGTATTACATAAGCGGCCCAGACGGGAATGTGTCATGTCAAGCGTAAATAATTACGACAAATTCTGATTTCAATGAAATTATGATTAAATATTTGCGTGTTTCGCGCACTCGATGCGTGTTGTATAAGAATGAAAACTTTCAGTTGATGAAGAAATCCCTCACTGAAGGATTTCCAAGGCATTTGAAGGTTGTACCCATACTGGACACGCATCAGACGAAAGTGATAAATTAGGTTACGACTTCCGGTCGCAGTCGAGCCGGCTGGGAAGGTGGCAGACAATCAATTAGCATTTGACGCTAGTTTTGCAAGCTCGCGTTTTCTTTTCGCGTTCGCTGCATTTTTGCACTGCACTGCAACACGCACCGTTGTAGTGCAAGTTCACGCCAGCACAGATCCATAAATTACGCTCAAGAAATAACGACGCCAATTGCGCCAGACGCGAGTTTCCCTGCGGAAAAAACGCGAGATTGCCCAACTTCAGAACGGCGAAAGGATGAAAAGCGCACGTATGCCACGGCGATCCTTTCAATTTCATTGCACGTGCAAATGCAGCATGTTTCTAGAGCGTGTGGACGAATTCGTTGCGCTCATTTCACCTGCAGCCGAGCGAGCGCTAAAAACGTCGATTTAGACGCGGATTAGGCCGAATCTGAGTGGCGGAATTGGAATGAATTGGCAAAAGTGAAAAAGAAAGTTTTTGTGATCTGACGCAACGCGACTGGCCGCTGCGCTAATTGCTCAATTATTGATGTGTTGTCTGTTCTATTTCCAACGAGCTTCTGCGCAATTCGATCGCAATCGTGCGAGTAGCAAAAAATGCGCGAAAAAGTCGGACGGAACGGTACATCTAAGCGCAACTCTGCGCAAGGATTCGCGAACTTCTTCAGCAACGCGCGGAGATGATGGGGACTTAGTTGGGTCAGCCCAACTTCCGGGTACATCCACGTGTGTTGCACAAATGAAAACAAAATAGCGTAATTCATTACCGTTACGTTTTTATTTTCACTGCACCTAGTCCAAAATGCAACTTGATCAAAAAGGCTTCCATGACAGCGCCATCTCTAACCTCCATATTACCTACTTCCCGCACAAAATAATGCAAGCACGGTCACTTCCACCTCAAAAATCACCTGACAAAGTGTTCCACATTGCTGCCAAGTCTGGGGCAGGTGATGCGCTCAGCATAATTCAACTTCTTCGCTTTGCAAAGTGCCAATTCACACTCTGCGTGCCTGCATTCTGTTTACGACTGGACGTAACACTTTTTCCGGCGTCACGACCAAAATAACCAAAAACAATTTCGTCAACTGACATAATTCCAATTCCTAAAACCAGCAGGAAATACTCGCTCAAACTTTCTTTTGCTGCAAAGAATCGTGGCAAAGCAAATGGCAGCCATCTTGAAATTAGGACCAGCTAGGCAACTTCAAGTTCAAAGCATCAAATCCGCGCTATTGGACAGAGTGAAATTGTTTACCAACAAAAAACACAACTTAATTGCCTAGCGTATGAATTCATTCTTACGCATTAATGAGAAGTGAAACTCTCGCTTGATTCTCGGAAGGATTAGAACTTTAAGTTTCTGAGCGACGCGTTGGCGCAACTTGCAAATTTGGCTTTTCTTTGCACCGCGCCGAAGAATTGTATAACCCTCATTGATAAATTCACTTGGAGTGGATGCTGAGGAAGGTGGTTTTGTCGTGGATTATTTTTAATTCTGCCATTTTTGGCATATTTTGGCGGTTTGCGTGCCGATTAGCATAAACCTTACCAGCGTGCAAATTAATATGCAAATTGATCATGAACAAGGACGAAATTGCGCTCGCCTGAGATGAGACGAAGACTGGTGGCCGTATTTGGACCTTTGTGCCGCGCACAACCTTTAACGCGTTTATTAAAACGCTTTGTCTGCTTTGCATAAAGCGATTTTGTTCTTGTACCTAGGAGTAGATCCTTGAGCGCGCGATGTTTAAGACAACTCTTCATGACACAAGTTAGTCTTGAAATCAATAATTTATCGAGAGCGGCAACATATAAAATGAGTAAAATCATCAAGTCCACACAGAGAAGAATGGAAATTTATGCAAATTAGATTGAATTAGACAAGTTTACGTCAATATTTATGATTGTAAGTAGAGGGAAGTCATTGGAGAGGCCTCAGGGTAACATATAATAATATTGATTGACAATTGCACTTTAAAAATTACGAGTTTATTGTTTGTAGGTTACAATTTACAGAGCAGCAGAAAATAATAATTTTCCAAATGTGAATTTTAATATAGAGCTTTTATTTGATCACAAATGGAATGGATAATATTAGAAATAAGGCGTTCCACTGATTTTAGTGGGCTTCGGATGAAAACTTAATGAATTAGATTTGCTGACGGCCCGAAAATTACTGAAATTAAATTGGGTGTGGCCAGAAAAAATGCACATGATCCAGAACTGCTGGATAGGTTGCCTATGTTCCCAAAAATATTAAAAATGGCTTCGGAATATGGCGAACTGTTAGGGATGCCAATATAATGTAATTCTTTCGCGACACCTACATAAAGCCCATTTCCCCAATGAATTTTCCCGCATTGAGTCTCAGATTGGCACTAGCTAACTACTGCGCGACGTAACATTTTGAGCAAGTCTTGTTTTGCGTTTTCTGAATTCTTGCTGTGCTTGACTTGTTAACATAGTTTTCTAAAGCATCGTAGAGCAGCTTGACCCATTTTCATGCGCCGGAATGTAATCGGAACGAGATGGCACAATGGCATTTTCGATTTCTTTCGATGGCGTAACCGGAGAACAACTTTTCCTCGCGCGTCATACCACTGGTTACGCCACTCGCGGCGCATGGCTCTTGATTTCTTCATCTTCATCCGAGACGCGCCGCGTGAATTTTGAACTTGACTTAGACCTCGGCGCGCGAGCGCGTGCACACCTGCCGTCGCCATCCGCGTCCGCGACCCAAACACAGCCTGCAGGTGAGGGGACTTTTCTAATCGGCGCATTTCCTCGTCGACGTCGCTATCAAGCTGGAGAATGTTGCTGCAGGAGCATTCAAGTCGAACGGTATAATAGTAACTAGCGAAACCATTCGCGCACAGTTTCAACAACAAGAAGTTGAGAAGTCTTTGCGGAGCTAGATGAGAATCTAGTTTGTGCTGGTTGGCAGGATGATAGACCAAGTTGGACGGAGCTAGATGAGGCTAGAAGAGTTATTAGAAGATCGTTGCAATAAGGAAACGCGCCGCAATTGGCGACCTGGCTTCGCATGCTTAGAAATGCTTAGATCGCGTCGACTGACAATCTTTTCCCTGCGAATGCAGCAGAGGTGCTTTTAAGAGACTTGGAACTATCTAGAATCGTGTCTTCAGGTGATACAGGATGTAACAAAAGGACAGCAATCAAAGTAAAAAAAAAAAACAAGTAAAATCCAATTCAATTACAGAATTCGCAGATTTACTATCAATTTAACGTTTACGATGCCAACGTCAAACAGCTATCAGAACATATCCAGCCTCCTGTATCATTTCTTCTCCCCTCCCCTTGAACCCATCAGGAAGATGCTAAAATCTCTCTTTATTGTCTCCATTAGTAGCACTTGATTGAAAATATTATTCTGTACTTTCCTGCGACTGGCTTATAAAGTGCATTCATTCGCTGAATTTCACGATTGGAGAAAGGTATTAGCTAACAGTAAAGCGAGCTCTAACTAGCTCAAGTATCAACGGGCATCAATGAAACGCGAAGATATGCACAGCGGTTTCGCGCGGCTCCACAACACACGCGCACATCTTGTGCAAACCTTCATTTTCAACCGAAGAAGTGTGACGTTCTTCTGGCGATAGACATCGCAAGCGAAATGAAAACAGATGGAGGCGCCGCGAGCGCCCAGCTAACTGTACTCGGGCCATGGTAAGGATTACACTATCAGCATGAAAAAAAGCATACTGAATTTGTTGATCATCAGGTGGGCCGATCGCAAAACTCTGGAATTTGCAGAAAAAAAATTTGTTTACTGCCGGCCCGTATTCTTCGGTGGAATACTACTAATAGTTTATCACTTTCGTGCTGTCATTCATTAGAGAGTTTCTTGAGATCCTTTGATTCCAAGATGATTTCTCGGAAATAACTGCTTATTTGTTGGCGTAAAACGAAAAACAGTTTCGTTAACCTCAAGTGTCCCAATTGATGGAACATGTCGCGTTAATGTAGTTACCAAATTTTCTTTTCGTCTAGAAGGAGTTTTACATCAGTGTAACACAAGTAGCCTAGTAGATAATTATATTGATTAAAATCAGACGAAAAAAGCTCCGAAATTAGGTTGGCATGCTAATAATGGAGGTAGCAAAGGCGTTGTTGATGTTATCAACATCGTTTAAGTAATCTTTAATTCCTCTGGACTATAAAATATTAAGTTATTTAATTAATTTCAGTCGAATGCTGCTAACTTAGTTGCCTACATCATAGAAAGCTCCACACTTCCTAAGAAGCCAGCACACATTGTATTTTCGATTATCCGCGTAAAATTTGTCCTAATTTTACTCGTGTCCAAAAATTCTTATAAACTTGTTCCCAAATTTTCTTTTCATGCACAACCAGTTCCACTTAGCCGCGTAACTGAAGTAGTCCACAAACTTGTTTCCTTAACCTAACTCCTCAACCACGTATGTAAATTAAATCGGCGTGCAACGCATCCAAATTTACTTTCCCTGCTGCATCCCGTGTACTGACGCACTGGCACGACTGGTACTTGCGTTGCCCTTTTTGCAGGGCTCCTCCTGCAGGTACCTGAAATAATTGCGCCCAATTTGCAAGCGGAATGCGCTCGCACGTTGCTAGGCCGGAATTGCCAAACTCCTTTTGCGTCCTTCTGAAATACATTGTAAGTTTTTGCGTTCGGCGTCCGAAAATTAAACAAACACACAAGTAGAGACGCGATGAATGACAACATAACGTTTGGGTACACGCTGCTTGCCTGTTTGCCACTGCAACGCCAAAATATTTGCGCGCAGATGATTTTTGTGAACACATATTATTCGATAATAATCAACAATTATAGTCGATGGTAATAATAAACTTGCGAGTGCGATGATAAACATTACCTATACTAGTGCATCAGGTGGGACATTAAGCCAAGCAATGTGAGCACATTGTTAACTTGGTGTGGGTGGCCCGCGATGAAACTCGTTCCGACACAAATCAACTACAAATCCCATTGAAATTCACTAGATGTTTTAGTGGAAACACAACAAATTAGACCTCCAGTTGACTTTTAGTAACATGTTTTGCTACATCTTACGAAATTTGTATTTCTTTTACTATTTTACCTCCATTCCTTTTGGTTTTACATTTGGGCGGACAACGTGCGGATGTTTTTGGTTCCCAGCTTGATTTACGATGTCATTTGCAAATATTTTGCTTCGTATTGCAACATTTTGCGGCACTGTTACGGTATTTGTCTAAAATATTTAGAGTGGAGCTTATAACGCAGCGCGGTGAGTGCTTGGGGGCGGCAAGCACTGACCCGCCGCACGTCGAATGCGCTGATTGTGAAAACGACGGCGATTGGTGTACTAAGGATTCCTTAAGAAATAAGGCAGTAACCATCAGGTTCATGACCTGGCGTAATTGACCTCAGTCTGTTGCAATTCTAAACAATGGTCTTTGACTTGCTTTTGATTTGGTTCGATATCAAACCAAATACAGAATATAATAATCATAGCTTTCAATGTCAACATAATCTAATTATATAATTTTTGGTATGTACCAAGAAAGGGAAGAATACGATGTTGGTAAACTGGCTGCCAATGACACGAAATCCCCCAAAACATCAATTTTGCTGCTGATTACAAGAATTAAGAATCCAGTGGGACCTCCGGAATGGAGATGGCTTAAATTCCCCATGAAGGTCCCAATGATCCGATTTAATATCTACCAACGAATTTTCTGATTTCTTTAAAGCAGTATCGGTGTGTTACACGTAACTAATTAATTGCGCGCTGTGATCAGCGTTTCGACTTAATCGTTGTTGGTAATCCGACTCCACTGAGCGAAAAGTGCGCACATGGCAGAATTCGCATAAAACAGGAATCGCCGCAGCCACGGATATAGGTTACTATCTTACAATTAGTCTAAGGCCACTTATCCCCTCTTTCAACCTACCAATCCTTGCATAGATAGACCAGACTACTTAATTATGGGCTCCAAACTCCAAAATACATCCGACCACCGACAAACAACTCCATAACTCATTGAAATCTCCACAAATTGACTTAATATAAGACATCTACTCCTAAACATCGAACTGGGATTGCAGGTGTGCAGAGAATTTCCTATTGGGTCATGAAGGTTTTCAGACCCTGAAGCAGGGTAGCTTGTGGTGTTATCTCCAACCATAACAAGGTGCAATTTTTTGGGGGTAGCTCGAGGGCGGAGACTAGAGCATGCTATTGCGACGCCGCGGTGCGCTAAGTCGGTTACCGCATCGGGGTGGGAGTTGATCGACGCGCTGTGATTGGAGGTCGCGCGGTGCTCGACCGGCGCGCAAGAGTCGCTTCGCGGTGCTCATTAACAGGGTTGCTTGCGCCAAGTTTCGTATCAGTATAAGTCCGGCGATCGTGCGTCACGGTGCGCGCCCGGGACACACTCGCTCCTAAGAAATACACACCGCCACACCATGTGCATCTTAATCATTGTACTCGCGTGCATTGCGGCGGCATTGGCCGCCGTCGTATATGGCCGCCGCTCTGTAGACAAACAGCCTATTTGCGAGGAACAAGACTTACCTTCGCCACCTGGTCCTCGACCGTTGCCCTTAATTGGAAGCCTGCATTTGCTCGGGTCCCACGAGACGCCCTTCCAGGCCTTTACTGCCCTCAGCAAGAAATACGGTGATGTGTTCAGCATTACTCTTGGGACCAGCAAATGCGTCGTCGTTAACAACTTCAATCTTATCAAAGAGGTCCTCATCACCAAAGGGGGTGACTTTGGGGGCCGCCCTGACTTCATCAGGTTTCATAAATTATTCGGAGGGGACCGTAATAATTGTAAGTTGACTTTTCACTTGAGTCTGTCTGAGTTGGAGCACTTTAAGTGTCTTGAGATTGTTCTTGTGCTACTTGTATCGACATCGCGCGAACGTGCCAACTTCCGGGTTAGATAATATCGCAGCCGATTTGTGCCGCGTCCAATGCGATTAATCGAGCATCTTTGAGCTGCGGCTGTGCAACCCTGACTTAATGATAATGACATTGCCTTCGAATCGCACGTGCATTAATTTCTGTCAGATTCGGCCTGGTCCTTCAAGCTGCTCCAGCTCCTGGAGGCTACAATCGGATTGTTTTGAATCTTTGTTGTGAGGAATCGCGTGCTGCGCCGGCGCGCGTGCCTTAGGACTTTTACTAGTTCGCTCTACTAGCCGTACTCATTCATGGTAATATTCAGTACTACAACTAGATAGCCCTGAACTTGAACTTGAAAGTCTAGCAGCTCTAGCTCGGCTGGTTACCCACAGACACGCTCCACAGCTCATGCTCTCGCACAGCGGCACTGCTGCGCTGCGGATCGAAACTGAAAATCCTGATGATGCCCCAAGAAAAAGGTCCCATAAATTAAATTGCACTCGAGGTGGCCTAGGATTAGATTAGCAATGCATTTTTTGTGGACTGCAAGTCGTTGCCCGAGCGCTGGTCATCAACACTTGGTTTTGGCATTCAAATGGTTTTTTCCATGCGCATGAAGTTGGTCTATGATTCTATTGAGCGTATCGCAAGCTGCGCGGAATGGCGATATTCTAATTTTGTTCGTACCTTCGCAAACTGGTTTTCGATCGCCTGGCGTTTGTTGTGTTTCTTCCTAAGTCAGTCTAAGAACCAAAGGCTTAGATGCTAGTGCACTAGCTTGACTTGCTGCTTGGTCGCTGGCGTTGTTTTTAGCGCCCGGCTTTCCCGAGGAAACTCGTCGCGGACTCATTTTCGTTACAATGTTACGCATACCTGACTAGCTTATGCTAATCAGGCTGTCATCCTGGCTCAGTGGACGGCGAGAGAAATCCAGAAGCAAAAAAAAGTGATAGAGGCCAAGGACAAATCACCGTTAGCGAAATCCACACACACGCATAGGCTATCAAGTCGCAGGCGCGCGTCCGCGGTGGTGGCGCGGTTGATGGCGAAGAGTCGTCTACAGAGACCGGGTCACAGCCAAATATCAAAAAAGGCCAAAAAGACACCCGCGCGTGTTGTCAGACGTAGGCCTCGAGCGGCAAGCGGCGCGCCCGCACCGCGTCCCTGACCACTTTCAGTCGTGTTGGCCCTTTTGCCACACGTCTACCGTTTTCAGCACTCACGACATACTCGAATCTCTCTCCCATTCGCCACCTGCCCTTGAGGCAGAGGCGCACATCTTACCTTGAAAGGCACTCAATCAATGTTATTTTCTTCCTTGCAGCACTTGCTCTGTGTGATTGGTCGGCCCTTCAGAAAACGCGGCGCAGCATTGCCAGGACCTACTGCTCTCCACGGTTCACCTCGTTGCAGTACGACCTTGTCAACCTGGTTGGGTCCAATGAAGTCAACGTATTCCTAAATGCCCTGGAAGCTAAGGACACCACAGTGCCGTTGGATATCAAACCCTTGGTCCTGGCAGCATGCATGAACATGTTTACCCAATACATGTGCTCTACGAGTTTCGACTACAATGATGACCACTTCAAGCATGTAGTACGCACGTTTGATGAAATCTTCTGGGAGATTAACCAGGGTTATGCTGTTGATTTTCTTCCCTGGCTGCTTCCAGCTTACAAGGGACATATGCGTAAACTTGGAAACTGGGCTTCTGACATTCGACAGTTTATTCTCACAAGGATCATTGATGAGCGCCGGCTCTCTTTGGATACCACCCTCCCACCTAGAGACTTTACGGATGCTCTCCTTCTTCACTTGATCGAAGATGAAGCAGCGCAGAAACAACAGGCCTATGAGAATCAGAAACGAGAATGGGAAAGGGTACAGAATACACCCAACATTTCCAATACTACAGTAAACCTCATCCCGGAAATTAAACCTATGGACGTTAAAGCAGACTCTGCTGTGGTTGAAGATTCCGGAGAGAACCTTAATTGGCAACATATCATTTTCGAATTGGAGGATTTTTTGGGAGGACACTCAGCTATTGGTAACCTCATCATGATCACCTTGGCATCAGTTGTAACCCAAAAAGATGTCATTTGTAAAATCCAAGCAGAGATTGATTCCGTCACAGGTGGAGATCGCCTCCCTACACTTGCAGACAAAGAACAAATGCCCTATACTGAAGCAGTCATCTGGGAAGCGCTCCGCACAGCAAGTTCCCCAATTGTCCCACACGTAGCCACCACTGAAACAATGATCAACGGCTTCAAAGTGGAACCTGGCACTGTCCTCTTTGTCAATAACTACGAACTGAACGTAGGAGAAGCCTACTGGGATAGACCCAAAGAATTTCTTCCGGAACGTTTCATCTCCCCATCTGGGCACATCGTCAAACCAGCCCACTTTATCCCATTCAGCACAGGAAAGCGTACTTGCATTGGCCAGCGTCTAGTACAGTGCTTCAGCTTCCTCCTGGTAGCTGCACTCTTCCAGAAATACGATATCGAGCAGACGGAGCCCATCCACCTGACGCCTTCCTGCGTCGCAGTGCCACCAGACACGTTCAAGCTGCGGCTAAGACAGCGGTCGGTCTAACTCCCACTCCTCTCATCCATTCACACCTCGCACATCACCAACATTAACCACATACATGCAGAGCCACATATACACAATCGTCGCTCGTTTCTCAAGAGCGCAATTATTATCAATATTATTACGTCATAATTATATTTAACACACTGAAGATATTTTTATACGTTCTCTTCGCTCATCTCGCCTCTTGTAAATATCTCTCTTCCTCGCCTATCGCAAACACACTCTCTATCTCGCGCACCTTTATTGTGAATTATGTTGTAAAAAAGTTAGCTATTTATATGCATATAAATATATGAATCTATTATGTATTTGTAACATTTTACGATGTCGCAAAGGTCTCCCGATGTTATGTTCTATGTATTGAGACTGAATAAATATGTATTTTATTATGCCATGTATTTTGAAAATATGGGGAATATATATTAGTGAAAGTTTATATAGAAAAACCCACGTTTCACTTAATATGCCTAGGGAAGTGGCAAGGAAGGAAAACTAACCTCACGCAATACAATCCAGACCTATCCCGTTTACCAAGTCAGAACTGGTCCCAGATAGCTCTTCAACCTTGATAAGTTTTTCTCATGATTTCCGTTTTCTTCGCTGTGCCCACTAAGATAATTTATGTGATAATCACTTTTTATCTGCTTTTATCTCCATTTGTTTTTTTTGGTTACCTTGAACCTACCTCTACCCAAAAGATATTGACATGAGGAAATGTCCATTCTCTCTAATCCATGTTCATCTTACTCCTTCCGTAGACTTTTGAAGATCAGCGTAATTAAGTATGCCTTTGCTTGCTTGAAGCGAGTTTAATTGATAGATTAATCTCCAAACTAGTTTGATAACGCTCACATCGCTTCCACCATGGTCATCGCTTTGTTGTAGATATTAACTCATTTATTATCTCCCTCCTCGGACGGAATATTATTACGACTCAATGTTAGTCAATGTTGTAAATTATTGTAATTTATTTTCGACGGGGAACACACAGAAATGGGTTATCACTTGAATAATTTCTAGGGAGCCAATTGAAAGTTATTGGAAGGTGCGTGAAGAAGAGTGTCACTCTGATAGCAATTTGGTCAGAGAGGACTTGTATGCTACATTATGTACATTTGTATGTACATTATGCGTAGAGAAAAAAAGTTGTTGCCCTATTTGTGCATCGAGATAACGCGCAGCTGAATGTCAATGTGGGTGCTGTATTTTTACGCTGGCGGATGTGACGTCGATAAAAATTGAACTTCACATTCAATCGCTATTGATAAGCGCACATGATCATGATGCACATCCATCTCAAGACGTCAAAAGCGGAGCATCCTTATCGCGATACACTACTGGCTTATAATTGCGTCCTGCGCGGACATCAGTGGCGCTGAACCATGACCGAGAAAAAACAGCGTTTGTGCATTGAGCCTTTATCAGCCGGCTGTGATTGCTGGGCTGCATTTTTTTCCTTTCGCTGCGTAATGCGTATAAACTTGACCGTCGCCGGCTTTTACGGATTTGGGCATGCCGAAATTGTACATTCCGGCCGTGTAAGCGCGCCCGGTGAACTTGAGATGTGATGCGCGCGTGGGCCGGAGCTTTCGTGGCGCGGAGGAAATCGAGTGGATGATGCTGCACGACGCGGGAATTAGCATATTACGTAATCGCATCATGTTGACATGTGGACGCAGCAGGCCACCGCGGCTGTGTGCGGCTGGAAAAACGTGAGATCGGTTTCGATTTTTTCTCTCGCTGGAGAAAAAACTCGATTTCGATGGGCTGGTCCTCCCGAAACAAGCTTCGCTTTTTACGAGCGCTAGCATCAAGATATGCAAATTCGCCGATTAATGCGGATAATGCTAAAGTGTACCGAGCATGTCGGTCTTATAAAAAGTAAAACTGACAGCCGGCAACAAATGTCCGACGTAAACCTGAAATAATATTTAATGCGGGCATAAATTAAATTTGCTTAATAATTAAAACCGAAAACAATTTCCGTATTTTGAGCGAAGAAAAATATTATCGCAGCAGAGCAAACATTTCCACATGTTTAACGGTTACATATTTTCTTGCACTGCCAAATCGAAAAGCGTCATTCGTATTTGCCGTGTATGTGTATGCGCTTATTAATTAATGTCGCATTGTGTAATCACGGTAGACGCGTGTTGAATGAAGGAAGTGGCATTAGGCGCCAGTTAATTATCGCCGGCGTTCCACAAATGCGTTTGTTTTCATAGCGCGTTGCCGATGGCATTCTTGCGATTTCTTCGAAAGGACTTTCTATTCGTCGATGGATCTCATCGGGGCTTCCTGTTTATTTGGGCTGTAATTACACAATACGATCTAGAAATACTAAAGCATAAATCACAGAGTTGACATGGCTAACCTACAAATTATCTTAACGACAAGAAAAAAGAGGTTACCAAACAAAGGAGTGCTTAGGAAGGAATTACAAGTTGGTGAAGTCTAGATGGGAATAACTTTGCTCTCAAAACCGCTATTTCAATGTACTTAATCTCAGATTAAAGGTGAATTCATAGTGAATTTCTTACAAAGATTTTATAGTTTTCTAGTATTTGCTATAAAAGTTATAATGGATTATGTAGGATTTTGGTTTACTTTTCTAATCGAAATTTTGACAGCAAATAACTTTTAATTGAAATGTAAGATTTCTATAAAATTGACAAATATTAAAAGAACCTTTACTTGGTATTTATATGTGAAAATTTCGAACATTTCTTAATCGTATAAACAAAGTTATGATCATTTATTCCAAATGCGACAAAAATAATTATACGCGTTTTTCTCATGAATCCCATTCCGTTCTACTAATTTCAACGAAGTGTAACTTTGGATACAATTTTTATATGTTAATCAACTTGGTATCGATTTAAAGAGAATTTTACTTATAATAAGCAGTAATAAATTAATGAATTTGTAACGTTTGTATCAAATGTTATAAAGACTTACGCAAACCATAACACTTTCTCGACTTGTGCACAGAGTGATTAGGAATCTTTCAGTTTAATCATTGATCTTAAATAAATCCCAAAGAAAAACAATTACATTTAACACAACACTGTTGTACTAGTAACTGGTCTATCATAGTTTGTAGTAGCAGTCAAATTTTCTGACGTCCAAACGGACAACTTTTTGTTTCTCTCATTTCATTGTATTCTTAGAGACTAATCGTCAGATATGACTAACCACTATTAATCATCTGGTATTCCACTATCAGTCGTATTTTTTTCTTGGTTTCTATCTCGTTGCATTTCAAGTTGGTGTGGCGCGCACGTGCCGCAAAAAGTAGGTTATGCGAAAGAAAGAGGACAAAACTGTCAACTGACAGAATTGCATATAGCTGTTGTAATGCAGAAAACTGTACAACATGAGGTATTTTGTGTTGCAATAAACTTCTGTAAATTGGGCATAAATCAATTAGTTTCTTATTTTTGTAATTATTTACAGGTAGATTATAAATCAGCACAAGTGAAGGCAAATTTAAATTCGTAGAATCAGGTTATTTCCTAATTTTAATAAGTGTCAAGTAATTTTGTGTGTTTCCTGAATAGAATTTTCGTTACTATGCCCAAACTAGTTTTAGATGATGTCCATTAGAGTAGGTACTCCTCAGCATCACTCCAAGCACTCTCGGTGCGCGCCGCCAAGAGACAAGGATCACACACGACATTCAAAATTCAAATTGCGTGAGGAACCAGCCGCGCAGGTGCGCGCCACGTTTTTTTAGTCCTCGCCGGCGGTCGGGAAGCGCGCGCGCCCACCACCACACCGCCGAAAAGTTGTCCGGCTTCGGGGGTCAAGCGGGATTTCAATTTCGCGCGCCGCCGCGATTTACATGCAAATGCGCGTGCCATGGGCGGCGTGTGTGTGGAATGTCTGCGCGTTTCAAGGGTGCAAGCGCTGACCTTGTACAATAAAACTGTCTTCGCCACGCAAGTCACCACAGCGTTATTAATTAAGCGCTGTGATCAACGCATTGGCAACTGAATATTATTGAATACATATTTCGTAAATACACAGAATCAGAAACCACCAGTGATAAAAAAATGACAGAAGTCAATCAAAATATAGAAAATCCTCATAACACATTTTTCCTTTCCACCCTTAGAAATACATCAAAGCTTCACTAACTCAATAAATTATCTAATGATTATTAACTTGTATTGAATTTATGTGAATTATTTTCGATTAATGACAAAAGGAAGTAAAGAAATGTGTAAAACCAAGGACATAATTTGCCCCGCGGTGACATTGTACTTTGTGGTCGTGGCGACTGTCAGCAAAAGTAAGAAGTGTGCCGACAATTAGAACGACAGGATGCTCACAATTACTAAGGACATCCACTTAAAACAAAAGCGTCAGAATAACTAGGATGTCCTGAAGCAAGGACCAAACTGTCTAAAACTACCAGAGTAATACAAAGATAATATTTTTCACGTTTGTTTTCTTTCATTTTTCAAGTGGCGCAAACTTTCATCTTTTCTTTTTATGCCAAATACTTAAAATTGATCTTAATTTGAGAAGAACATTTAGACAAAAACATAAAACTACTTTTAGGATTAAAAATTAATCTAAAATTCTAAAAATTCAAATAAAATGAAATAATTTTACATACTAACAATGAACTATATGCAACCCACCTAACGTCCATGTAGTAAAAGTCACCTATACTCGAGCACCAAATTCAAAAAAAAAACCTGACTTTCTTATTGTAAATCAACATAAATCTTGATAAATAATTTATTCTTGTTTATTCCTTTATTTCTTATTATAATAAATAATTCTTAAATAAATAAATCTTTAATTCTAATAATTATTCACCATAAATTCCATTCTTAAATTAAGAAGATTAATGTTTTTCCCATTTTACTCTTTAGATGCTTACAGATTTAAAGAAAATAACATTTGGTGTTTCGTCATCAGTTAAAAGTGCAATTGTGATGGATTGCAATGCATTTGCCTTGAATTGACGTCGTAGGCACGTGTTACAACAGAACTAAAAGGCCCGATTTACTTGCGCATTCCACCTTTAAAGTTTTCGCAAAGGAGAAGACATGAAGTACTCTGAGTAACTCCTAAGGTGCACAGAGTGTGCACGTTCACTTTATGAGGTAATTACATTCGCGTATCTTATATGTTATTTTAGTTGCGTCATAAATAAATAAATTCTTTCAACCATTCACTCCAACTTAATAGTTTCATACATTCAAAATAGATTGTGTTCATTTGAGTATCAATGATATAGGACTTAGTTAAAATTGACTTAGATGGTTGTTAAAGAAACTCTTCCAAGATTTTGTCTTCTCGATGTTTTTAACGCTAAATTATGATTTTGATAAGATTTGATCATCCGAATTGCTTCCATTCAAGACAGACTAGAATTTATTACTGTAATTTACTATTCGTTTGAAAGTTGAGATTATGTTGTTCTGTAAGCACATGAAGACAATGCTGTAAATCCAGTGTTGTAAGTTTAAACGGAACTGATGTAAATAGCGACAAGAAAGAGTAAAGTAAGTACTTTATTCATGGAGGTGGTTCTCACTTATCTTTCGCGTTCGGAACGCTTCCTCGTCAATCTGCTGGTGATCTCCAACGTCTTCAGCATCAGTGAATAATATAATTGATATTCTTATATTCATGTTAGTTATACGCAGTTAAGTTGTGATGAAGGTGAATTAATCCAAGTTTAGTTAAGTGAGAAGAAAGTAATTGTGAGCTGTATTCCCTTCAAGTTAAGGATTTTTTATAGAAAAGATTATCATGAACAAGTTTAATTTGGTTGCATTGATTTTATGTCTGGGAAGTGATTTTGTCTTCACTAAAAAGATCAGAGTAAGTATTAGGATTATAGTGT
This sequence comes from Ecitoglossa quadriceps, assembly GCA_027574925.1. Taxonomy (NCBI): domain Eukaryota; kingdom Metazoa; phylum Arthropoda; class Insecta; order Coleoptera; family Staphylinidae; genus Ecitoglossa; species Ecitoglossa quadriceps. Next base: position 7,485,457 of record JAODGC010000004.1, read on the forward strand.
CCAGGTTTGTAATGTTTAATAAACAAATTGAAATCTAATATAAGTACCGGAAGCAAAATGTGAAACACTTTCCATACTTTAAGAAGCGTGTTGGCGTAACAGCTACTTTTACATTGCACATTGTGCGCTCTCTTTGCAGAATCTAGTTGAACGCTCCGGGTGCGGCAAAATTGTAGCAAAAATAAAAATGATCGAACGCAAATAGACGTAACTGACGTTACCGCCTCTTTGCTCATGTCTCACGCTTTGCCTGTCAGTTGCAGATTCTCTGCATTCACTTCAAGTTGTCTTTGTTACCATAAGAAATTATTTATCAACCATACGGTAATACACAATGCCAAAACAATTTCCAAGCAATTTGCAATGACGGAATTTTGAATAGAATTTCTAGCGCTGTTTCTTTATATTTATTGCTTTGGTTTTTATTTCTTGGGAAAGAAGAGACAGCTATTTAGAGAGCAACTGTTACCATACATGGGGGGCAAGATACCGGAAGCTGCGTTTCAAACTGATCGATTGGCTTTAAATCAACTGAATGCTAGAGGCATTTATAGTACTTCTGGAGTTTATCTGGAACATTATTCCGATAAGGCTTCAACCGGACATCATCATGTTAAAACTATGCAAGTAAGATATAATTTGATAAATAAAAATCCAAATATTGCAGTATATTCTCTAAATCCTACTAATTAACATCATTTATTTTGTGGCCCATTATAGATTCCGGTCCCACTTGAAGACAGATATGTTGCACCGGAAGGCAGGTATCATTATCACACGCCACCAACACTGGACACGACGTATGTAATTCGAGAACCCGTCCAGGTGCCAATTACGCCCAATCTGTGCCAGCACCCACAGCCTCAACTACCCTACGGTTCATTAAAGTTGGCTGGGTATTACAAGGACATGCGACAGCGGGGGTACAATTTAAGAGGGCCTGCACAGGATGCACATCATACACACAACAAGGATACTAATGATGTTGATGATTTTGAAGCACATGTAAGGACTAACGTATTACACACTGCTTTTTTTTCTTTCAGAAAATAGTGGACAGAGTATAGTTGACTACTTTTGCTTGGTTGGCTTTCTGAGTATACTGTAATTTTGGTTTCATTCTGAGACTCTGGCTTTGAGTTTTTCGATTTATATTTTTGTTACTTTTAATGGAATGTAGTGCTAGTTTATGGATTTGAGATTACTACGAAATACTACATGGAATTCCAGTGGTAAACGCGGTTAATTTTTGTGATTTTTTATAAAAAATCATCTTTTACTTCAGATTTAAATAATTTATCTTGTGAATCAAATTTTACTGGGATTTCAAATTCGCTGTCTATTGTTCTCTAAATTTAAGTAACTAGAGTATTAGATGTGGACTAAAATTACAATATTCTGAGAAAACAAAAACGAAATTGTCAATGTAACACACAAGACTTGTATTTCTCGTTTTTTATTTTTAGGCCAAGAATGAATATGAACCTTATTTGAAAAAACTTCATGAACTGGACAAATAATCTCAACAAGAAGAAGCTGTTATCTTAGAATAAGAGAAAACAAAAATTTATTTTGAAAATAAATGACCTATGATACTAGCAGAAAGGAAACATAAAGGAGTAAGAAGACTGGTGTAAAAAGAAACAGGACACACTTGACATTTAATAAGTAGTTGTGAATGGAGTTGACGTTGAAAATTTGTTAGTTCTACAATCTCAACACAACATAGAATGGGAAAGAAAGATAACTAGAAAAGGAAAAGCTTTAAGTCTTTGGTTCACAAATGAAGAAACTGCCTTTCTGAGTTGAATTTATTGAAAATACTTGAAAGACTATTGCTAATATTTAAATAATATTTCTATTTGATTTGTTGGTAGTTTAATACAAAGTTTTAATTGATTACTTTCTAGTGATTTTTCTTTTAAAAAACTACCTAACCATAGCTTGAATTGCATTTTTACTTCTCACAACTAATTCATAATTTTCATGTTGATTTCTTGGGTTGTAGTCATTTTTGAGGAAATCAAAACATTCGTGGAACTGGTCTCTAAGCACTGCACTACTATGAACACCCATATGGGTCATTCGGGGTGCTTAATGTACTGCCAGAAATAAATCGCGACGGGTGACATTTTTAGTAAATGCGTCGTAAATTATTTCTCGATGTTTCCACGCCGACCACGTTGGTGTGATGTAATCGCGCCGTGTTTTGTTAATATTTTCCAACGTTCGTACTATTATTTTGACGAGCTAATTGTTTAGTAATAACACATTTATAATTGTAGGTAATATCCATGATACTTGAGGAAACATTAATTTAATGGAACTTAAGTGAAGAAAGTTTTAACGTCATGTTAATTAAAAAAGTTTATTTTTCTGCTTTGAATTATTGAACTTTTCTTTTGCATTACCTTCTCAAAAAAGCTTTGATAAAAATGTATTGCCTTACATCAAAACTAAGTAGAAATTAAAAAAAAAAATAAATAAACAGAACGAAATTGTAAAATTGTGTTCCTTAAACATGTTTGAAATTATTTAGAATGTAGGCATTATATGGATGGTAATCAAATGTTCATCATACATGTGGGGCAATATGAATTAATTATGTTTACCTTCCAACAAATATACAACTATGCCATTCCTAAAAACTAGTTAGAAACAAATTAAAAGTATGTTTCTCTTATTGAAAGCTTTGACGTAGGAATCTTTTAATTGGTGATATTTGACTGTTTTATGTGTGTCGTTCATGCGCAAATTGATCTACTTATATTCCCACATGTGTGGGTTATGCTCGAGCTTTCCAGCGTACAGTTTTCCGCCGCTGCGCATCGTGACCGGTCGCTTTTCCTGAGTTTTCCAAAGCGTGCGCGCACACCGCTCCGATGTAAACATTGTAAACGTCCTTCTCTCTGTACATCATACATCACTGCTTTTGAAGTCTACACTCTTTTGGCATTTCATGCAACATGGGTAAGCTTTTAAATAGATGCGTAAATTATCTCATTTTCTATCATGCTGCAATTTACAAATCACAATATTTCACGGTTTGTTTGGTAATTCTATTCTAACAGAAAATGTAATTCCGTTGACTAAAAACTTATGGGTGTGCAATTGATTTTTGGCTTGTTAAAAGCTGCCCAATTTGTTTTGTTGAATTAACAACCATAAATCAAGATTCAATTCTCGTTTGGAAAACGTGCCAATGTTTTCCACTCCGCATCATGCGAGTAATCCGTCAATGAACAGTAAATAAATTATCCGAAGAAAATTATTTCAATTCAATTGTTTGTTATTTTGTCTAAAGAAAAACCATTTAATCATCAAACTAATTTATAATTAGTCTCTGCTCAGTTTTGTAGCTCAGTTGGTATGGTCTGACTGTAACAGAGACAGCAAAGTAAATATTCGGGAAGCACAAGATTGGGTCCTGTTGGTAGTACATCCAATAATATATATTTTCAGCAAATCAAGTTACAATAACTGTTTTTAACCATGATGGTTAATGTGGACAAATATGGTGTCAGGTATCCAGCATGAGTTCCAAACAGTCCGGTCCAAAATAAAAAAATAATTTGTTTCCATTTACATCCATATTTCTACATTGAACCGCATGATTTGAATAGATTAGACAATTAAATGCTTGAAATTAATTGCTTTTCCTATTGTTTGCAATTAATTGATTTGTGGTGATCAATAACACATGTCGCTAACAACTTGTGGTAACTCTGCTCCAGTCGTAAATACAAATTGGTCCTTATTTGTTCTAAATTGTCATGAACACGCATCCAATTTTAATCTAATCAGAAAACAACCCCAAAAGCATAGAATTAGAACCAATAACTGTTTTGTGTGGAATGGTTGTAACACGAATCAAGTAGTAAACAATACAAACAAACTCGCTGTCTTGTTCGAACTAGATATGGCTTTGTATATTCCAAGTTGTAATTTACATCCAAAAGTGAATTGTTTTTTGACAACAACATCCAATTTATCTCTTTTGCAAATTGTCCCAGCGTGGAAAACCTCCAGGGCGACATCGTAAATTTCCTTTCTAACCCAACCCTTTCCATGTACACTAAGGACCTTCATTGACTCCCAACTAAGCTTCCTTTTATTCAATCAATAATATATCTATTTTGACATCTTATACCTCTTAATATTCTATTTTGTCAATCTCAATTTAGGATAATGTTGTTGGAATTAGATTCTAGTAATGTTTATAGATAAGAAATGCTTTGAATGATTTTTTTCGTTTTGGTGTTTATTGATTTTGAATTATAGTGGATAGTGGAGGTAAAATTAGAGAATTGGGTGCATCAACTTTTGTTTCTTTTTGTTGGTACGTGATGGCATTGGATGCATGATGAAATGGTTAATTATTAATTGGTATAAGGGTCGATAATGTAGTATTGATGATGAATAAGTCAGCTAAAAGAAAATTTAACATGTGACTGTGTATAGAAAGTAATTTCTTTTCTTGAAATTGAAAAACATTTTTTAATTTTAGATGATGATAGTGATATCTTCAACATCCCAGTACGTCATAAACCTGAAGAACTACAAAAATTATGCTTGAGAACTAAATTTACAAGAAAGGAAATTCAGTTGATGTATAGAGGTTTCAAACAAGTGGGTTGATCTTTATGTTTCTTGCTTCCAAGAGTAATTTTCTTGTGTTTTGTTATAGGAATGTCCTTCCGGAATAGTTGATGAAGAAGCCTTTATTCACATTTTTGCACAATTTTTCCCCCAAGGAGGTATGGTTGATGTCCTTTACCTTATAACAATTATTAAATGATTACTTCTTATTTAAATGTTCCAGATGCTTCAAACTACGCTCATTATGTTTTCAACACAATGAAACAGAAAAATACAGGCAAAATAAACTTTGAAGTAAATTAATGCATTAATTTATATGAAACCCAATGGTCTCATCATCAATTTGTAGAACTTCCTAGACATTTTATCAAAAGTATCTCGAGGCACAATCCAAGAAAAGCTCCAATGGATTTTTGGTCTTTATGATCTCAATGGTGATGGTTTAATATCAAAAAATGAAATGATTGAAGTGGTTTCAAGTATTTACGACATGTTGGGAAGGTCTACTCATCCTAGCGTGGAAAATGAGAGCGCAAAAGAACATGTTGACAAAATATTTCATGTGAGTATGATTGCATTTACAGTTTTTTCAAACTTGGATGTATGTTGTATATGATTGCTCAGCCTGTCACTGTTTTAGTTAATTGACTCAAATAAAGATGGGGTGGTGACAATAGAAGAGTTGGTTCAATGGTGCACAAGAGATGAGAATTTTTTAAGTTCCTTAAATACATTGGATACAGTGTTGTGATATGTGAAATTGTTCATTTTTTTTCCTATTTTATTTAAAGGGAATGTAGGAGTATTATTGTACTATGAAGGCAGTATTATTGTGACAAAAATATAACAATAGATTTTTCTTCAATTCAAGTTTTACTATTGGATTTGCAGTCTAGGTGGGTAATTAAATTTCTGGGATACTTAGAAAAGACGCGGAAATTCAATAGGGGGACGTGGTCGTAACGTCACCGGTATATTAGCTCCAACCTTATAGATCATATATCCCCCAACGATTATGTCTTTACAAATGTTGACTCCAATTTGGTGGCAATTTTAAATAGATAATGCATAAAGCTATTCTTTAAAGTTTCAGACCCTAAGGTTAGCTATTACAAAGAAAATTCTAAAAAAGGAGGAAATCTTACAGGGTCACGTAGTTGTGACATAATCTGCATGTTAGCTCTAACCTTATAGTCCATATATTCCCCAACTGTTATATTTTTACAAATTTTGACTTCAATTTGGTGGCAATTTTAAATAGGTAATGCACAAAGCTATTCGTTAAAGTTTCAGACCCTAGGGTTAGCTATTAACTGCGAAAATTGCAAAAAACGCAGAAATCCTACAAGCGCACCTGATCATAACGTCACCTATATATTACCTCTAACTTTATGGACCATATATCCTCCACCTTTTATGTCTTTACAAATTTTGACTCCAATTTAGTGGTATTTCTGAATAGATAATGCACAAAACTATTCCTTAAAGTTTCAGACCCTAGGGTTAGCGATTAACTGAGAAAATTGCAAAAAACGCGGAAATCCAACAAGCGCACCTGGTCGTGACGTCACCCGCAGGATAGCTCAACCACTAAAAACAATTTTTACAGAAAACGGCTGATACATTATAGAGCATTTACTACTCAATAAATTGCACTTATTCCATAAATTATCCACAACAGAAAATTTTAAACTGGCAATAACTTTATTACATCACCTTCAATTTAATTAAGTATGACACATGTAACTAAACACGATTCGCATAAAGTCTGTGTCAATTATGTACAATTCATCTAATCAGTCTTGGCGTCGCCAATGTAGTACTCTACGCAGAGTTAGTCCTCTTCCTAAACTTTTTTCAATACCATCCATTTTCCTTTCAATCAAATGCAAACAAATTTGTATTTTTCAAGAGCGGATGGATTGAAAATCAGCTATATTATGTTGTTATTGTCATTTCCGACGACCGCCAATCCAATGTCTTGCTTTTATTAGCAATAAAGACTTACCAATATGCAATTAGACCATATTTACTTTTAGTTTCACCGGTGTATTTTATTGTGTGGGATAATTTCTTCATTGCTTTGAAGGGCAACATGTTGGATACAAGGAATTTTAATATTTGATGTGCAGGATGTTAACTTATGAAAGAATGGAATAGGTTTACCATTAATTAAGACCTCACAGATTTTCCCATTAAAATTTTTCGTAATGCCTGATAATGTATGGACTTCTTTCCAAGATCTGCAAGAATTATTTGCATCACTCGTCAAAATAACATAACAATATTAACTTACTGCAATCCACCAATGTACATTGGAAGTCCAAGATTTAGTTCAGAAAGTGGTGGAATGGATCTTCCTCGAACTACTGTTTGGTTATCAATTTGAAGATACCCATTGAGACCATTCCTGGACACTTGAATTTTATGCCAATGATTCAAGCTAATTTTATTACTAGTCCTATAAAATTAAAAATTTAAATTTTTTGGTTTCGAAGACACAGTCTAAATAACTTACGATAAATTCGCAATCCCACTTCCTAAGTTGAATCTAAATTGTGCTCTCCCTTTGGACAAACCTATACTAACAAAATCACTTTTTCCACTTGGAAATTGTCCAACGTATAATAAAACTCCATCTATGTAATTACTGTTAAATGTGATTCCAATTGAAAATCTCTTTCCAAAGTTGGTAGGCGTTGGTAATCTAATAAAACCATTTCCATTAAAGGTTGCAATGTTATTTCCTAACGTTTTGTTTTTCAATGTGCGAGT
>JAODGC010000004.1:7503312-7516554 GCA_027574925.1 Ecitoglossa quadriceps
TATAATAATAAAATAACATAAGTAACCAAATAAAGCAAACATTTTAATGAGTAAACTATGATTTAGTAGAAAATTTAGTTCACCTACAGTTGATATAAACCAACACACCAGACACCAGCATAAAGATAACAATGAGGACAACGAGAATCAGGAGCAACACGCTCGGCCGACAACAATCCAGTGATCCAGCGTGCTCATCCTGAGTGGCGCTTGGTGCTTGGTGCCTAGCCAGACACCATCCCGCACATCCGCCATCAACCTCATCGTGCACGCAATTGTTCCTGTCGTTCCTTGCACTACCGGGATATCTCTCATTTCTCTCCGAGTGTGGCATGATACTTGTATGTCCACTCGTATTCACGACCATTTCGGGATAATTCCCAGTGTATCCTCCAGCATTTGTGGATATTGCGTTAGGAAAGAAACCATCGTCGTCATCCATATCGTGCACTTCTTGATAGACACCATACGAAGCAACAAGATTTGCTGCTGATTGATTATGACGCGTGTGATTTGTGTTTGCATTATGTACACCTGAGAGATGGTTGATGTTGTTTTGATCAATGTAGTACTTCATTTCAATGCTGTTCTTAATTAAGGATGATGTGTTGCAGTCTTTGAGTTGTTGGAGATCATTACAGGTTTCTTTAAATTGGCTAGTTTTCGTATTGAGGGATTGAGTAGGATTATGAGAGTGTTTGGCACTGGGATTAACCTCAAATGTGTTGTTCATATTAACCACCATGTTGGAATTATTTGGAAGACTTGTATACTACGTTTAAACATTTTAAAATAGATTTACGTTTTTAGGAATACCAGTTTATTATGCTCTGTGGAAAATGGCAGTGTTTGATGGTAAACAGGAAGCATACCTGAAACAAAAAAAAAAGGATCAGTCAATAATGAATCACCTGTTCAACTGAAGTTGAGTCAACTGATGTATATTTATTCAAGTCACAGTTCAGCGTTGTTTTATATTAAGCGGTTACCGCTGATAGAAAAATAAATTGCACACATTTTCCTGACTCTAGGGATGTATCAAATATGGTATATGCATGTACGTCCTTTACGAGCAGAGGCCTATTATTTACAAGCGCCTCGTAAAAAGCACGCCTAAACAATGTCAGGAATCGTTGAATTTTTAACGCCCAGACAAATATGAATCTACATAAAGCAAGCTGGCGTTGGATATATGCAATATTTTCAAAAAGCGAGTGATACAATAACAAAACTAACAAAAAAAAGTTGCGTAGTAAAAAATAAATTTCTACAGCAAATGGATTGGTGTGGGATGAATATGCGAAAAACTGGGAATCACGGAATAACGCGAATAAAAGATTTAACAATACACGCGAAAATTATCCTTATCTTGTTGTGTATTGGAGCTGATGTTTGGATGCGTGACATGCGAGGTAGTCAGTTTTTTGTTCTGTCGTAGAGAATTGTTTGATTTTATGGATTTATGCTCATTGTTCTCACTATAACAACAGAATAACAGGGAGGGAAAAATACAGTAGATTTATTATCATTATTGGGATGATATAAAATATTTAGAAAACTGTATGAAACTAAACAATAATTCTTGAATAACAAAAAATTTCTGAGTGTGGTGGAGGCGCCGGGAATACCTAAATTCAACTAAGAACAAATATTTTTTCTGTATTGCGAATAAAACTATTTTGTGCCTTTTGTAATTAATTATTGAATTAAAATTTTTTTCTTCTTTTGCTTCCAGAAGCAATTACACTTTTTTCGTGCACACAAAACCTAGCAATTTACCAGTACTCAAACCACTGCAACAACCCAAAAAACATTTAAAAAAGTAACCAGATATACTAGTCACATAAAAAAAACCCCAAACCACAATTGCTTAATCCGCGCTTATCGTGCACCGTTTCTAATTTATCAGAGGGCCTCGGATGCGTTGATTCGTTTTAATCGAGCGCCGTAAACGCGACCGAACACCATGTTACACCCCGGCATCCATTACCCTCGTCGTCGTCGCCAATGGTTCCCGGTTAAATGCGTCGAACGCTAAGCCAGCATTAAGAGAGTCCCGGAATAAAGCGGAGTGCTGAATCGACGTTACCCGCCTCCGGAGCGCATAAATGTCGCTCGGCGATTTCGTTGCCGTGTTGGATGTTTACAGACACAAAGGGTGCGCATTGTAAGAGCGCAATTGGGGCACTGAGTGTGGGGCACATCATCCGGAAGTTGACGTTTTATGTATTATAAATTTGAGATTGTTTGCGTTGCTTTCAGGTGCTTTTGAGAAGTATACAGTTTAGTAATGTGTCATTTGCAGTTATATAGCGGTGTTGAAATTGGATATCTTTAAATGGTTACTTTAATAAATTTTTTAATATTTGATTTAAAAGAAAATTAAATTTATGAAACATGCTTAATGATATAATTTTTGAAATTCTGACAGAATACAAATATGAACTTAGAGGTAAGCACTTTGTGGTCAATTTTAAAAATACATCTAATTATTGTTTTAATAAATTAAAAGTATCTTATAATACATTATTAAGTCCTTTTTTATATAGTGCACACTGCAGTAAATTATCTCATTTAATTTTTTTATAATTTACAAGCTTCATACTTATCTCACAACAAATCATCTTCTTTTTCCTATTTCTTCTCAAGCACATAAAAAATTATCTCAACCAAAATTTTACACAAAAACACACAACATATGCTAGTCAATGTGAACCAACTTTTCTTGGCATTACTCTACTGGAAAATTGTCAACGAGTGTTTCTGGCTTGTTTTCCCAACTAGTAGCCAAGCTTCTCACACTCCCGGCATCTCGCAAAAGAAAAACGTCTTCTCATGACTGAAATTCATTCCTACTTGCTGCACCCTGCTTTCTGCAGCCGGCCACAGAAGTTTAAAAGTATTTTCCGCGCGGCGCGTTCGGAAACTCAACGAAAAGTATAAATGGAAAAACTTCATCGCAGGCTTAGCTTATCCGTGGGAATTTGCCTACCTATTCCAGCAAATCCTCTACGTATTAAGGCAGTAAAGTGCGCGCGATGAAACGAAGCGAAAATTAACATTCTCCCATGGTGGCGGCGGTGATGAGTGAAAAATTGTGCGGCGCAAACTTGGAGTGAATGTTAGTTTGTCATCACAAGAAATTCAATAAAAAAGGAGTGGCGATAAAATTGAAACATTGTTATTTTTAAGCGGTTTAAAATACAATTCTAATTCACCACCAAATTGACAACTTAAAAATAAAGTTTTAAACTATATCCAAGCAATACATAACTATATTTGTACTAGAAACTTACCAAAAAGCAGTTAAATCTTTCGGACATTTAAAAACATTTTTTCAAAATAAAAATAATTATTTTAATGCAGAGAGATATAGACTTCTTTCTATTGCTTATTATTATTCTTTTTGCTTTACTAACTAGTTTATTCTGCAGTAATTAATTTTCATGTATCTTTATTGAAATCAAGTACAGGTTAAACTGTTGAACCAAGAGTTAGATTTACACTAGTTGAATTGAAGTGTTGTAGAGCGCACGTGCGTGTCGCGTAGACCGTTTTTACTCGGCAAACACGCCACCGTTCGGAATGCTCGCGAGATACTGGTCGGCGGCGGCAATGTTACCAACAGTCGTAGCAGTACGAGGCGGCATGTAGTCTGCGTTGACGCAGCACCACCACAGTGAGACCACCACTTTACGTGCGCGTGCAAATTGCAAGGAACAAGAGGAACAAAAAGTACATGTAACAATATCAACATAATCTTAAAACATTAAATTAATTGGATACTGTAAAAATGAGAGAAACCAAAAACAATGAATTAATTATACAAATTCAGCAATGGAAAACCTAATTTTTCTTTAATTTCAATTTATTTACGGATGCATTTTGAAAATAAAAGGTACAAGTTTTATATTAGCTAGATATGAGCTTTTTGAGCTTTTTTTCTTATTATTGAGTCTACAACTTATAACCCTTATAGTGCTTTAAAAACGCTTAAATACTGCTTCTTAAATAAATTCAAATCAGAAATCAGTTCTTACAGTCAACACAACTTCTAGTTTTGAATTTTCCTCTTTTTGCTCTTCTGTTTGAACGTGTTGCAATTTGTTAGAGAATGCAATATATGTTTGTAGTTCTATGCAAAGTGCACATGCTATCTGGAAGACAGCACAGCAGTGTATATTATTAAGCAAATTAGGAGGCACGTTTGTACTTACTATTTACACTGTAATATGGCGGCGGCAACATGTTCGATCGCATAATAACGCTCATAGATAATAGAAAACGGCCGCAGATCGTACGCTCCTGTGTATCCTAATACAGAACAACCCTCGACACTGCCGCCATCATATCGTATTTTGACAAAGTCACATAGTCTAATGCATATTCACATAAACCAACTCATAGGACTCAAATCTCTGAAGAAACTTTTTGGAGGTATACGTTCTCTGAAAAGATTTTCCCAGTGAAACAAAAATTATGGGCGGTTTGACTTTAAAAACGTACTTGTTCTATTTGAATTTATATAGTTTCAAGTTGATAGAATTTTGAAATGAACCAATTTTTTGTATATTAATTGAGAGTGTGGACATATTGAAGGTTAGGTTAGGTTAAGTTAAGTTAGATTGGGTTGGATTAGCTTTGGTTAGGTTAGGTTAGGTTAGCACTAACGCTCTATAATTTTGACTTTTCTTACATCAGAAATGCACGTTACGTTATATACAACCTTCCGTTTGAACCTCTCAATGAACAAACGGCTTTCTAATCATAATGATATCGTATTTGTTTAGGCAACTGCTACATTCGCGTGTGCAAATAAACATCGGGGGCGGCTCACGACGGCGATAGCTTTAATTTTACATGCAATGATATGCCCCCTTTCTAAGTCGCTAAGTAAATAATCAAATAATCAAAGCTCAAATAGCTGGCAATCAGCCTTGTTGTTTTATTTCAGGACTTTGATTTTGGAAACTTAAAAAATCCAAGTTTTCTTATCAAAGCTTAGATCTCTCCATTAACAAATAAATTGATTAGTAATTGATTACTAAGCTACTTTAATCTTATTGCTATAGAAGTATTAATAATTCTCTGTAAAAAAAATCTCTGTGATGCAACATATTTGTTGTCATAAAACCACAATGAAAATATGAAAATATGTACGAGTACAAATACGAAAAGAAATAAAATCATCTCATTTGTAGAAAATGTTTGCATTGCATTCGGGGCTGTAGTTTGCGGTCGCATTCAGTGTGCTTTCCATGCTTGCGGTCGCAGGTATTTTTCCCGCGTATTGTTCCCGAGCTTGATTCCGCCGGCGGCGGGCGTTTTCTCGATTTCTGCCTTTTGTCCTGCAGCGTATTCATTCTCAGCGATGCGCTTTTGTCCGGCAGGGACATGCCACAAAACCAGGAGCGCCAGGAAAAACGCTTCTCACATTACCAGGTACCAGGTATACTTACGGATGTTATTCTTACCTTCTACTCCACTGCCGCCCAAAGAACACGCCGAAAGCTTGCTTGGATTGAATAATAAATGTTTTTACTATACGATAAGAAGCTGGTTAAAATTGAAGTACATGATAAAGTGGTTGGTTAAGATCAAAGCCTCTTCCTAAAGTTTTTCTAACGTTTTTACTGCGGTTTATAAATTTATTTCTGTGATAAATTTACGCTGAGCTAAAGTGAAATAAACTAGTAAACAAAACTAGTAAATCCTCATATATAACGCAGTCAAATCACATTATCTCCTACGCTAAACGTAAATTTGTTACAACAAACAGAACAGACAGACATAAAATCACACTGCATTTAAATCTGTAACGAACTTGCTGCCCGCAATAGACATTTACGACTAGTTGCTAGTTTTCCAACCAGCGTAGTTTTCCTGGATCTACTTTAGGAACCACAATCGTTACCCTTTTGACCTCGCAATGGCCAACAAATAAATTTGGTTCAAACTAATTTATTACTCCTGTTTAAATCATGGCAAATTAAGTAACTTCCTCAGAATTCAATTTTTATAAACGTTCTATATTTTTCACTAAAATAACTGCGCCTATATTGTGTAAAATCATAAATAATTTATCTCCGGAGATTTTCCTATTTCACACCAATTTCGTTAACGCGAATCGACGTTTGCCATGCATGCTCAAACAACTTCACGTGTTTCCATGCATAATTCACACCGTCTCACTTGGTGTGTACTATCTGCATTCTACATAGTTGCAAATTCGGCGCATTTATAAAACTCATCGCAGCGTCCGCGCGCTGCAATTTAATAACTTGCTCGACGCTGTAAAACAACTTTACGCGATGCCGCGTCATAGACTCCCGGCGCCTCCACAAGCAACGGCAAGCTTTCATAGAGCTCCTGTTTATTTTTATCTTTGGTCGGTATTATATACGCTTGGCTTAGAATACAAAAAAGGTGTGAGCCAACAGCAGTGTTATTATACACTTACATCTGGGGGTAGTTGGAGTAGGAAAATGTAGACAATAATGCAAGTGGGAGAGAGAAGAAGATTGGACGATGGCGGTTATAGAAAAAACGGGAAATGAGGTGTGGGAATATAGTTGGTATTATATGGGATGAGATTTATAAGAGAAACGTATTTTAATTGGTTAGAAATTAAAAATTCATTAGGAGAAAACTTGGATCCTGAGAACTAAACCATAATTTGGTTTTAATTATGAATATATTAATGTTATAGAGCTAAATATAATTTATAGTTTAAACTGGTAAGCATTATAAGTGACTTGTATGTTAAACTGTCAGCATGTCATCGTAACTATCCTTAAAACCCACACCAAACATCATAGTTTATGATTATTGAAACGTAACACTCATTTATTGCCAATCATATTTGACAAACAGAAACTCAAATCAACTACATCGCCCCCGCTTGATTTTTATGAACTGTTTAATTTCACATTCCGCATTTGACTATTGCCATTGCCTCTTCCTCTTAAGATGTCTCCCAATGTGATTTGTTAACTCGTCATCATACTTCCTACGCCTATATGCAAATAAAAAAAATCTACTCTTCTTAAGTCTTTGCAACTAGGCAGAAACATTGAACATTTCTATTGTAGGCGGTTTCCGTTGTAATTTTTGCTTGGAAACTCAGAATTCCCTCATTGACTTCCATTTAAGTCAAGTCAGTCCACATGGAATGAAAATCAACTTCTTTCTTCTGGCCCGTTTATTCGTTGACAGTTTGACACTAGGTTGGTCTGTAGGTAGGCCGAATGTTAAATGTTAACAAAGAAAACACTCCGTGCCGCATCCCATGCAGCAGCGAATGCAATAAATTAACGTGCGATCGTTCATCACGCCGCGTCGACGGATTAACAATGCGTCGATTCGCCATTCGATATCGACCCGATCAGCATTGCACAGCGTTAAGCTCTTGTTGGGCATGAAAGCTCAGCTCAAAAAGTCGCCAGCACACGAACGTCATAACCGTGTTTTATTGTCGGCGCACAAAGTGATTAAAATGTCGAGGGTGACAGCAAGAATTATGATGCTCCAACAAATCCACACGGTCAAAATCTGTGAAGGAGATTTGCACGTGGAAAAAGATATATAAAGTGATACATATTTAGAGTGATATTTGAAATATGCCATAAATTAGAAATGTTGAATTCAACTAAAACTAGTTGAAGTAGTTGAAAATAAGAATATTACTAAAAAGATAAGAAAATTTGAGCTTTTCAGGATTCTAAATCAATTTCAGTTGAAAATTCCATGTAAACTATATTAGTTTATTTGCATAGGTAACAAATCTCAGCTTTCTATAAAATTAAAATGACTCAGGTCAATTGTAAAGCAAACATAAACCCACTTAAATCACTCTAGGTTTAATGAATATTGATTAAAATGAAATCACATGCATTATATTTCAATGTAAACTGATACTTTATATTCTCTGTAATAAATACCCTTACATTTACATACTATCCCACACTTCTTGCCAATAAATGCAACAATTTGACTTGTCTTGCATCGAGTCGCAGCTGCACATTTCCATAATTTTCATACGCAATTAATCAAGTGAGCTTTCCGCACACTCCGAAAGCCTAATCGTTCCAATCGATTTGTTGCTCGATCAACGACAGATCAATTAATCATTTCCCTGCATTTTACTGCAAATGCTACGCTTAAGGAATTAAAACAATGAAATGTACTGTGGTGGTTTCTTTGCAAAACACTTTTTATTATTGTCATATACGTTCAAAGTAGTTATGTACATTTTTTAATTAATACTTTTAATTATTTACTCGTCCACACATGCATAAGTTCTTTAAGATTTTTTTCATTGTGTATTGCTTTGTATTTCTAATTAGCTTTGTATGAATTGACCCATTAAAAACATGACAGAGTGCTAATGAGAATGGGAGTATGCTTGAAGTGAGATTAGAAATGCATATGGTAGCAATACGAAGAGTACTTACTATGTACTCAGTAAAGTAGTAAAGTATTTAGTGATTTTATGAAGGCCTGCTAAAAATATTAAGGATAGCTTAAGTTATCTGAGTCATAAAATGTATAAACATAGATAAAGTCATTAGGAAATTAAAGTCATGCTAAAAGTTGAGTTCTTTCTACTGAAATGTTAAATAAAAACATTACAAATATAAGCAGTTTCAGGAATAAAAGGCAATATACATTTTCCGCTCAATATTAAAGAAAAACTAACAAAAATTAAAAGGTGCGTTTTTTCACTAAATTTTGACGACGCATAATTTTTAAATAAATTAATAAACATGATAAAAATTATAAATAAATAAAAAGTATTTTGCTAAGATACAGATCTTATTAGTGCAACAGGAAGTGTTTTTGGCGTACTTTGTTTAACCAGTAGATGCGTATGATTTAAATTAGTTTACTTGGGAGCTAAAGGTTTATCTTGTATTGAATCCATAGTTTTGTTATTGTTATATTGGAGTATATTGTATTTCTAAA
Organism: Ecitoglossa quadriceps; assembly: GCA_027574925.1. Lineage (NCBI taxonomy): Eukaryota > Metazoa > Arthropoda > Insecta > Coleoptera > Staphylinidae > Ecitoglossa > Ecitoglossa quadriceps. The sequence continues at coordinate 7,512,277 of JAODGC010000004.1, forward strand.
ATAAAGATTACTTACATTGGTTTATGTGGGAGATATGTTGATTATCATAGATATGGAATTCTTTTTGAGGAGAGTAACTTGCAATAGATGTTGCTTGTGCGGTGGTGGAGTGTCGACTGTCATACAGTTTCCAGGATTCGTAGCCATTAGACCACGGTGGCTTTGTGGCGCTCGCGTCGGAAGCGTCGTGAATCATCGCGCAAGCTCGCGAGTTTCTAAAATGCGCGGTTTTTATAAAATTTCTAAAATATCAAATGAATGCTATCAAATCAAAGATAATTTTATGTACAATGAATCTAATTATTTTCGGATTTTTAAAACAATACTTCTCGTAGATATAAAAACCTATTTGCTTTTCATGTTTCTCTTATCAACTGTATTTAATTTCACCCTATTAATATTTTGTAAACTTACAATAAATTACCACTAGTTGACATCCTGTGACAATTCTGATTGTAATTTAGGAAACACATTAAGCCTTTAACATCCTGCATATCCTGGTACCATGCCCAAATGTCCAATGTAGAATGTGTAAACGTGGAAAGTTTAATTGCACAGAAAATTAAATTGGACGACGCTATTTACCGTTTCGAAATTCGGTCACATTCAGTTGACTAAATTAGTGCTCCGGGAGGGGAGCGGCCGTAGCGATGCAGTTGCATTGTTGCGCAGGGTTTTTGTTATTTAATCAGCGCTAATGGAACAATGTGATCGTTTGCCCAAACAAAATTCCGGTTTTAAGCCATGCTACAACGCCATGTCAATGAATGTTAGAATAATCTATTTGCAATAAATTGCTCTAAATTTTCTTTCAAAAGCAAAACAGGATTTTAATTTTATTGTGTTGCATGAATTTAGCTTAGCGAGTTTGTAATTGTATCAATAAAAATGTCATAAATTACTATAAAGTGCACAATTGGTGTTATTAAATACCAGAATTACCATAAATAAAAAGACAGCAATAAAATTATGAAATCTAGATCGCTTTATATTTGCTCTGTATACTCCCTTGTATTATCATCAAGTATATCCATTTCCAATATGACAATACCAACATAAAGGGCTTCATTCGAATATACCAACACCATTCACATTTGGATCGACAATTTTGATGAATGTACCACTATACCGAATGCATGTGTAATACATTAACTTCTCCAAATAAATTAAATAGACGAGACAAAATAGAGAAATAATAGAATATGTAATAACGTATTATATGGCAAAATAATTACAACCAATTAATAATTATAATAAAACAGCATAAATGAGACCATTGATAGAAATGGAAAAAATAAATTAGTTTGTTGACACTAATCAAAATGACAATTATTTATGACGATTTATCAAGCATAAAATTGCTATTTTTAATTGACAGCGCCATAATATAGCAATCAATGTACATATAAGGTTATATAGTATTAAACATTAAATTAATTTTATTAGCAAAATATGATTTATTGCAGATTGTTAAATATGTAAACAATAAAAATGACATCATCGTGGACCATGGGCATCTCTGGTATCATTTCCATGTCCATAACGGACACAAGCAGATTCATAATTCGTAATAATCGTAAATAAACAAATGCATTGGTTAAGGTTACAATCCCACGCAGGCAATTAAACAAATAGTATGAAAATAATGCAGATTTAGTTTGCAAAGCGATTACATTTAAATTAATATCTCCTCTTAATATTTAACTGCTTGGTATCAAATTTAATAAAGATTTTATGCTAAAAATTAACCTGGAGCCAATAATTATGAAGATTGAAGCTTAATTAGCAATATTTTATTGATCTGCACTTGATTTAATTATTACAGCTTTTATGCTTTCAGAGTCATCAATTTGCTTTAAATAATTTTTTCTTTTTCTTACATAAGATGCTCATTGTTTTCTAGTTAGTTCAAAGTCATTTTCACTTTGCCTGCAATTTTTAACAGCCATAACCTAAAGGAAGTGCCCGGTCTCCTTAGAACCCGCCGCGTGAAGCACCGACTAATAAATTTTCCCGTAACGCCTTTCCTGAATGGATAGCCATTTCGTGCGAGAGTTGCCGTCGCGAATCCTCTCCGGACGCGACTCTGTAGGAAGACATTGGCAGCAAATGTCTTCGATCTGCTCTCGGCTTGAAGTCGTGTTTTTCTGATGGCGCTTAAGCGGTACCTCGATGCGATCGGCGTGAATCGATCGCCTCAAGGAGGAAAGATGGAATCGCGCGTGTTCCGAGTGCCTTTACAACGTCGCCAACAGATACCCGACCGGAATCGAGGACCAATTGAACGATAGGGTATAACAGATTGCGAGGAGATGCTGGGGACATCAGGAGTTGTAGTGGAGAGGCAAGATAACTGCTAGATTTGGCACTAGAGGACAAAAATTACTCTCGACATGTGGGGATATTTTTTGATGATTGAGTGTATTTTAACCTGCTTCGATGATGTTTTTATGATGAAATCATTTTTATTATTGGTAGGTGATGATTAATTTGAGGCAAAGTAAACATTTGTTGCTTAATTCTTTCACACCTAGAGGAGATTAACACAGTCTACATTTGCTTACATCTGCTCCAACATGTTTTTTAATGTTTCTCCAGTGAATGCACTCCTGCAAGCCAGACAGAAAGCACCCAGAGAATAGAAACGGAATTTACCTGGCGTCAGACACAGCCCACGCGCGACGCGGATTGCGTGTAGGTTGATTAGTCTTAACTCTTTACTCACGTCTTAAGTACACTCTCAACTGCAATGCGCAGGTAAATTCCACCAGTTGTAGCACAGTGACCAAAACCGAAATTAAATACGACAAAAGAGGAGTAAATCGACTTAAAACACCAGTGCAAAAAGATAAGTCGGAAAATTTACCGCACAAATAAAACGACAACATCTCAACTGAAATGTGAGACAAATAGAAGAAAAGAAGTCTAGGTGTGGTCCACTGCGTCCAGAATTACTGCTCCAAGCGAAATAAAATAACGCGCATGATAAAGGGTAGAAAATGCAATTTTATTCTTGATGCAGATAAAACGCGTGGATGCAACTTTGCATACCAAATACTTTTGATGCAATGCATGTCCTCTGTAATTCTACAAGGCACCAACTTATGAGAAGTATATTGATAGAATGATGTTGAAGGTAATTTTTTTTAAGTTGTTTGGATATAAAGACATTTAATTTGAGGTAATAAAATTGCCATCGTGGTCGTTTGTCATTGCAATTGTGCGTCATTTAAGCGCCGTTTGATTTTATTTAATGCTGCGCCACTAACGATAAGACGTGATTAATTAGTTGCTGGAGTGAGTGTAAAACACGAATGGAATATGAATTAAGTCTCAACAAGGAGTTTAATTGACGCAAAATTAATCAGACTTTAATCCGATTGAGTGAAAATCAAATGCGTTTTTATTTGGGTGCACGTTTTGAGTTTTTGGTGCAAAGCAAAAATGAAATGTTGATTTAATTTATTGTTAAAAAAGATTATTTGAGGTTGTATGGCAAAATATAATTGCTCCAATAGAAAAACAACAAATTGGAATATGTGCAAAACACAACAACTATTATTTCATTTAAATGCAAACCTTTTAAAAATATTCAAACATAAACTTTCTTGTTTTTGTTTGTTGTTTTTGTAACAACATGTTATTAATTGTAGAATATAGCAAAACTCATTTTTCATTCTATGCTCGTGTCATAAGTTAATAATATTCTTATTGCGTACAATTTCTGTTTGTGACAAGAAATCCAAAAACGGAGAGAATAAATGAACAAAGTTTAGTTGTGTCTTTGAGTTGACGATTTTGCTACCGTTTTCATGTTGCTTGATTTTAATTTGTTATTTTGCCAAAACATTTTCTACTTTCGCACCCGGAAATAGCTCCTCTGCGAATTCCCAACGCCTGCAATGGTCATCACGAGCTGTGCAGAGTGTGCTATCGCAATAAAAAACACAAAATGACCCACAGATGGTTTTATGTTATTGATATTGCCATCGAGATGCCATTTGCGTTGTGTTTCCTTTTTCTGTTTGCCATACTACAAACCACAATCTTCCAACTGCTCACAACTGAATTCAGAACAACAGGCAAGAAAAACGCAGGCAACTAGAGCAGAAAATTCAAATTTAATTTCTAAGCTATTGCAACACACGCGATAATAATAAATTCCACCAAATATAGAAACCATTTCATAACTTTCTTTATTCCTATTTTGTTTTTTGTAAAAAAAAAACACTAATGAAAAGACATACCTTCAATAACCAAATTAACCCTATCCAAATT
>JAODGC010000004.1:7523964-7542001 GCA_027574925.1 Ecitoglossa quadriceps
AAAGATGTCCTCGCGGCAAATCCTGTGATGGACGTATTTGACAATGACTTCTGGGGAACTCCAATGGCTGATATACACAGTCATAAGTCATATAGACCTTTAACAACGTTAACATTCAGGTAACCAACAAAGTTTATATTAAATACATATTTTAAATAGTAATCTTTCCAAAAAAAAAAGAAAGCACGTAGGATAATAGAAGTATTAAAGATAATTAATTCTCTTGACGTCAGCATAATTAATGACATTCTTTATATACGGTGGAACATACAGGTCCGTAAATATTCTTTAATAAAATTGAAAATCTGCTTGTAGAAACGGATTTTACAACGTTGCGCAAGGATTACGTTCGTGGGATTAGAGATAATGAGAGTTGCGTTAGGTCATAATCATTTAGGCTAGGTAATATTTGCGTTAATTAATTTAGAGCGTTGTATTTTTATCGGCTGTTGCTTTGGGGACCGTAATCACGTTCGATGAACATTTGCCAGGTTTGGAAACTTTTCCCTGGGTGCCTTTTCCTTTGTTGTGTGTATTTGGCACACCGGAAACACATTTGCATACTTTGCGCAGCCTCTGGTCCATCGCGCTCGCGCGAATGTAATTTGCTCGCGGGATAATTCGGGAAGTTTCTGGAATTTGAGGAATTTTTTGCACCGTTGCCGTCGCTGCGCACGCGGCAAGCAAAAGATAATTCATAAAAGATCCGCACTGAATGCGCGCCCCTGCTTTTGTTTGCTCATGTTTTTATTTGCAGATTTTCCGGTTTAGTTTTACTAATGCGCTTTAAAAAATAACCTAACTAGAGCAGCATAAAGTTATCCTTGATAGTCCTCTATTTATTTGTGTGCAAAAATATAGTTCAGGTAATATTTTAGGAAAAGTTTAGTAACTCAGATTATAATACTCTGCATAAGAATAGTTTAGTGTAATTTTATACATCTGCATTGTAAGTTGGTATTTTTTTGTTACGTTTTTCATGCAGCAGATTTGTATATTTTCCGTGTTATAAAACAAAATAAATTAAATTCATTTTACAGCATTCTCTGGAATGCTTTGCGCAGCGCCCAGGAAGATATTATTAACGCGTTTGAATAAAAACGCACAAAAATACGCTGGTTGTAATCCGAACAAGGCAGTAACGGCCTGAATTCAATCATTTCACAGCGATTCGCGGAAATTTTCCGGCACGTCGGTGCTTTAATATTTATTTTTCATTAAATTTGCGAGGCGCGCATTGTCACAGGCGAGCATTGTGTTCGCCGTTAGGCTAAAACCAATAATCCTTTTGCCCTTAGCCATCTCCCGCTCCTTTTATTTTTATTTGGGTGCCACTTGCCTCATCTTTGCGCGTGCACCGCGGAAGACATAAATTGCGCATTCCGGCTTTTGTGGACTGTTTTATACGTCCTGCTCCTGCCGGGCTATTGTGTGTGGTCCGCCGGACTTTGGGAAATAAAATAAGGAAAGACGTGCGAATCACCGGGCGATAAAAAAGTTATGGATTTGGATCTAATCCTTTTTTGTGGGCTGCGGTCAGCCGGTTTTGTTATGCGTGCGTTTATCTTGTCATAAAGTGTTGAGAGTAATTGAAAAATCACAAGTTAAGTCTCAAGTTAAGGAGTCTTATATATTTCGGTATTTACAATGTACTTACTCCAGAATTATGCTGTAAAGCAAGATACTTTTTAAAGATTTGCAATTAAGTATTACCATCGGTTGTTCTGCAATTTAGTTATTGGTATTATTTATTTATTTAATTTATTTTCTTATCATTCCATTGAACTTTCTATTCTATACCAACTCCACAAGTTGAAAAGAGTAAGGTATGGAGTTTGAGAGTTAGTGGAACAATAGACAACTCGTGACATCTAAGGTTGAGTTAAAAGTTAACTCTTTTAGGTAGGTATTTTTATAGCGTTCTAAAAACCGCTGTTTACATTTTCTTACTCTGTCTAACTTGTAAAAGAGGATACCGTGAATTAATTAGTGGAACATCTATGTAATTATTGAAAAAAAAAACTTATGCGTTCATTTTCTTTCGATAGTTAATTACTTAACTTTATTTAAACTAATAATAAACTATACGTTTATTCATTAAGTTCCATCCTTACATTTTCTATTGTTATTATTAAGTATACAAAATTCCATCAATGTCCAGTAGTACAGTAAATTTTTCCAGCCATTTACTAATTATGTCACCTTGATAGTTTTTATCAAATAATAACCAATAGTTGCCTGTCTGTTTCAGAGCAAATTATCTTCTCGTAGGCCTAAATCCATTCTGGTTCCACTTCACAAACGTCCTGCTTCACGCCCTCGCCACCTTGCTCTTCACCCGAGTGTGTCTGCATGTCGCCTGCCTGCGCCCATCGTTTGCCACCCTCGCCGGCGTCATGTTCGCCGTGCATCCGATCCACACGGAGGCGGTAAGTCCCCGCCGCAATCTCGGCGGCTCATCCTGCAATGGCACAATAGATACCACGCCATCATCTTCCTCATCCGCGACGATCTGAGCAATCTCCGCCGCATTTACGCTTTCGTTACATACAATGCTCATTTCACACGGCGTGTAAACATATTTCGATCGCGCGCACCTTAATCTAATAACGAACGACAGATTGACGTAAGGAGCGCAGAATGAGTACACTGTCTTGGGGCGGATTTCCGACGAGAAGCGTCAGGATACAGGCAGGCTAACAAGTCGTGTTGCTGCGTTGTTGTTCAAATGATGGGTGAATGTGTTGTGGGTGGGACTCGTTAAGCTTTATACTTGAGTTGAATTGCTTTAAGGATGGGGAAACAAGGAAAACAAGCAAAGAAATGTTTCAAACAGGAATGTTTATACAATGCATTATTATGCGTTGAGTTTAATAACAAAGCGTTTGTTCCGTTTGCTTTGAGAAGGCGTTGATTTCATTAACATTTCAGGTCACTGGAGTCGTGGGACGTGCTGATGTCCTCGCCTGTGTCTTTTTCCTGTTATCACTCCTCGCATATCACGGGTAAATTGTCTGCTATTACGAAAAAGGCGTCGCAATTCACAATTTGTTCAATGCCTTATCTTACTTGTTATTGGCAGATCGGAAAAATGTTATCTCTGGACAAGCATCCTCGCTGGTAGCCTGAGCATCCTGGCGAAAGAGACAGGTATCACTGTATTTATCGTCAACGTAATTTTCGACTTCTACCGAGCATTTCCTTACTTACGCAGGTTCGTAAAAAAATCAATCACCCAATATAAAATCAGCGAACAATAAAAGTCACCTTTAAAATCACGATTTTAAACCAAAATGTTGAAAATCCAGCTTTAAATGTACGCTTGGTTTGTTGTTTTTTTTCCGCCAGAACAAACCTGGACGTGCGATGGTCGGCGGAAACACGGCTATTCGTCAAGCGCACGACGATCGTCCTGACATCGGTAAATAAACACTCACACTATAGCAAAGGACCTGCATGTGTGGTCCTGCTGGATTATAGTGGCGTCGTTGAGAGTTTTATGTTGACCGACGTGTTGAAAATTAGTTCAGGGACGTATTCTTACTCACTGTCAGCTTTTTCCCTGACAGCATGTCAACGTTATCTGAACGACGCCACGTGGTACATCGGATGATATTTGTACAAGATTGGATGTGGTGTGGGAATGGTAGTGTTAGTAGTGGTTGGGTCCGTGGGCCCCAAACTCGTTGTCCAAATCCCGGTAGGAGTTGTGTCCTGATACTCTTGTATTTTTTACGCAGTGCGGAATTTTGATCGCGATCAGATTGGCGCTGCTACAGGGCTCACTGCCGAGATTCTCCCAAGGGGATAATCCGGCCGCTTTTCATCCGTCCCTGCTTGTGAGGTTAGTATTATATATTGTAAAAAATATATAACTGCATGAGCATCCCTTAAAGTAGTTTTAGTTTTAAATACTCTACTCTAAATATTTTAGTATCTCCTTCGGCTAATTTGAGTATTATCTCAAACCTTTTATGTACTCATGTGGTAAATAAAGTCTTGAATATATTCAATGTTTTGAACTTTTAAAAAATTGAAAGGACGTCGTAAAAAGTCCGAATTATGATGCTAATGTCGCGGACGGGAAATTTGCATGAGTTTCGCGTCTCGTAATTTAAGACATTTTATCGTGCCGGCCCAACTAACAAAAAATATCAAAAAATATGTAAGGTTCTGTAGCGCATACCAACGATCTTTTATTTAAGAATGAGCGGCTGGTATTCCGCAATGCCTGCATTTCTACGTTGCTACATTTCGTGTGTTTTTGGTGGCAGCGCCTGTCTCGGTGAAATAAAAATACCTCTTTCCGCCCTTCAACTTTTCCTCTACTGGTTCGTCCTGCTCTTGGATATTCCTCGAGTGCGTTTTGTTCTTTTCATAGTTGAACTTCAGCCGAAATGTTCTGCATTACTCCCTGCTGCTCAAGAAATTCCCCTGATGTCCCAAAGATGCAATTTGTCAACGTGCAATATTTAAAATTTCATTCAGGCTCGTAACTCAGCCTGCAATATTAATGCACATAAAAAAATCTGCAATGTGTCTCCTGTTTTACTATTAATAAACCGAGCCAATTACTTAGTGAACCCACTAGAGGATTGGTCTTAAGCTTAAAAACATCTCCCACCATGATCATACTACTTTCATCCTGATGCTTTTAATTCATATTCTTTATTTTTCTCCGCTTTGTTTGCGTTTTTTGCAGCTGGGTTATGGTTTACATCCTTGCATTTGATGGTGGTTTTTTTGTGGTGGTTTTACAGAATAATGACGTTCTCGTATCTGGCGTCCTTCAACTGGTGGTTATTGATCTGCCCCGCGAACCTGTCGCACGACTGGCAGATGGGCTCCGTTCCGCTGGTCACGCACGTCGCTGACGCGCGGAATCTCGTCACGTGCCTCTTTCTCGCCGCCGCCATCTCGCTGCTGGTGAAGAGCGCCACCGACTCCGAGGCACGTATAATTATCTCGCACGCTTTTATGGCCGCATGAAATTAAGTTATTTCCTCGCATCCGGTGCGAGCATTTTTCGCCTCCCAAGCCAGCATTTGCTTTTTGTAGAACGCCGTCGTGCTAATGACATAATTATACATTTGCCTAATTTGTTGATATATTCATTAATTATCTTTTTGAATGCTAACTCAGAAAATAAGTCTTTAGAGAACAACAAAAGCTTTAAAAATAATAGTCCATCTAAATGTACCTACCTAAACATCTAAAGCTCTGAAATGTTTGGTTTCAGAAGCAAAAAAATGTCACAGTTGTCCTTGGTATAGTCCTTTTGATTATTCCATTTTTGCCAGCTACAAATTTAGTTGTAACAGTGGGTTTTGTCATCGCTGAGCGTGTGTTATACATTCCAAGGTAATTTCTCTCTGCGAGCAAAAAAGCATCAAACTTGTGACATAAAATCTTTTCCAGTATCGGTTTTATCTTATTGACTGTAAACGGCGTTCAGATACTGTGGGACGCATCCATGAAACATCGTCAAACGATGGTTTCCTTCCTTTTGTTGCTCATCGTGGCACAAACGTGGCAATGCGTGGCACGGAACAAAGAGTGGAGGTCAAGAGAATCCTTGCTTCGAGCTGGGCTCCGAACATTGCCACACAATGCCAAAATGCACTATAACTTTGCCAACTTTTTGCGTGACTCTGAGCTCAACGAAATGGCGATGGGTCATTACTATAATGCATTGAGGTAAAATATCAAGTGACATTTAAACACCTATACTCTTATTTTAAAATGCTTTGCTCTCTTTTATTGTTTGGCAGATTATGGCCAACTTATGCAAGTGCTCATAATAACTTGGGTACTCTACTGAAAGTTCCTGACGAAGCCGAACATCATTTTCTCTTAGCAATCAAGTATAATAAGGATCATCTTAATGCGCATTATAATTTAGGACAATTGTACAGGTATCCACAACGTTTGCATTGCCCAGTCTGTACTAATTTAATGATTCATATTTTTTGTGTAAAGGAAAATGAACCGTACAGTTGAATCGGAAAAAATGCTTATGAAATCCATTTCAATTTCATCCAACTTTACTCTTGCCTATGTGGAGTTGGTGCGGCTGAAAGGACCCAATGACAGGAACATTGCACAGTTGTTGAAAAAGCTCGTTGCGCTTTCTAGTGATCCAGATTATGCCATAATGTACGCACAATGGCTGCAAAAAAGAGGTAACTATTGAAAACTTGACGATTTTTTAGGTTGTTTATTTTCTAAGCTAAAATAATAATTAATTATGCAATGTACTCCATTGGGATTAATTGCTTCTAGAGGCAATTAACTAGAAAGCAATTAAAATTCTAGTTCAGGTGTGCAACACTTTGTTGGCAAATTGATTCACAAATTTAAACGCATGTGAAACTTTGTATTTTTCCAACACTGCGCTTCAATGATTGACTAAATAATTAATTACATAATTACAGTATGACTAAGGAAGAAATTAATTTCATGTAAATAATTGGTAATTAATTGCCATGTCATACACAACAACGTGATAATCCAAAGGAGTAATCCAAAACTGTTTAAATTTCTATTTAAACATCACTGATCTTTAATTTTGTCTGTTGAGCATTTTCTAATTTGTACGGCATGTATTTCATGTATTGTTTTCGCAGGTAATCAAGTACTTGCCTTGCAGCACTTCCTTCGTGCGCTTGCTATGTATCGATCAAATTCGGCGGCGGCAATGACGGGTGCCGGTGGCTGCCTGCGGCGTATCGGCTCGCGCTCGCGCCTCCTGCAATTAATCACCAGGTGAGTGAGATCGATAATCCATCTTGGCGCACTTAGGGCGAAAAATTTGGAGGCGCTTTGGTCTTATTGCGAGATGGGGGCAGGAACACTATGTTGTTGGAATTTATTCGAAATCAGCTCGTATCAGTTCACATCCGAGCTACTGGCAGGCGATTCAACGCGTCAGCAATAAATTTCGTTGGCGTTTATCGTGCAAAAATGGAGGAAATTTTGCCGTTAGCAGGGAAAATCAACGCAACGCTTTGTTATGTATTGAATACTTAATTCGACTATAGGATACAAATGTTTAACGAGGTTATAATTTGATTTTGGGTACTAAAATGTAATATTTAAAAAGGTAATGGGAATTTTAAATCATTTTGTTAGGGTGTCAGAAAATTAATGATTTTATTACTTTAGACTATGGAAATTTTATTGATGACTTTATAATGAAATTGATTATTAAAATGAATTACTTTATAACTTAAAGTATTAATCCAAAAGAAGTTTTGACTAGATTAATATTGATTGATATAAAAATAATATTTAATAGCGTTTTTCTTACTTGTAAAACATCAAACACTATTTCTTCCTTCTTTAGATATCAAACAATCCAACGTTTAAAAAGAGGCGAGCCACCTTTAAGTCATCCGGATGTCTACCTGCAACGATGGTCTTTACAACACCAGCTGAAAAAACACGCCGATGACTATGGATATTACGGCGCTGCTTCAAAATATGCCACCGCATCGCATGCGACGGCATCCGGCGGCGGCAAGCAAATAAAAACCAACATCAAGAACATTAAGCGCAACAAGACGATGCTCAGCAAAAACGCGCACCGCCCCCACAGCGCGCACCTGATGAAGATAACGCAAAATTGCTACACGCAGGACTTTCGCATTTTTGTCACCGCAACCCCCACGGCGGCAACACCATTGTGTTAGAAGCCGGAAAAAGAGCAACCGCAGTCGGTAAAACGTGCACAATGAAACAACAACGTCAGGACACAGTCCTGTGCTTGAATGCAGCAGCAAATTTAAAAGAGAATAATTCAAGTGTAAAACTACGTGCGTTTAATATTTCAGTTAAATCTAAATATAAATCGGTAATTGATTTCAAGCTAATTAATACCATCCTAATACAAACACATTTTAATTATAATTGTTACAATGAAGGACCAATGTTACTAAAATGTATCGACATTTAATTCTAATCAGCATAAAATTGCACCTAATTGAAAAATTAGTTATGCACAGTGAGATTTATGTTGCGAGTTTTTGTTTGCCATGTGGTCGATGGTCGACGAGGTGCAATTACGACGAATAATTAAAACACCTAACGCATTTTGGGCTCAACAGTGTATTAATTGGTTTTAATTATTAACGATGCGCGATGGCGAGCAGGAGGATGGCGCAGTTTTAATTAGCAATGAGCGAATGTTTGGGCATTGCAGGACTGAACGAGTGCGCTTGCCGCAGAGGATCGCAATTTTATTACGTTTTTCGAGGGCGGCGGCGGCGGCGGCAACGTGCTGGCTACGATGAGGTGCAGCATTACATTAATGCGAAATGAGTTCATTTGCTCGATGAAAATTGCATTGACAAGGTATGCGTATGGTAAACAAGCCATTTCTGCAATTCGATTCAAATTGATGCTGTTTGTTGCTAACTTAATTGAAGAATGTTATGTTTGCGTTGTTGATTTTGTTGATTACCAAGCGATACTATTGGAATTGTACAAAAATGTATATATTTTTGATATTTACCAAACTCGTTAAATAAATTAATTAATAATAAACCATTCACTTGGTGCTTATTGCTCTTTATTGCAGATTGACCAAGTTAATTACTAACAAATTTAGGAAAGTTATAATTAGGCATAATTAATTAGTAACCAATTATATAAACAAATAATTTAATGCATTATTATAGGTATGTTTCAATTAAATTGTATTTTAAAAAAAGTTTATTTCAGAATACTTTAAGCCACAATATCAAGAAGAATCTTAAATTAAATGATTTTATAATTACAGAAATAGATGGAAATTTAAGTAGTTCATTTGAGAATAACTAGGTGTCTTGTTATTTAAAAATTTTGTAGGATTTATTAATTAAATTAATTTTCGATATAAAAAATTCTTCATTTTTAGGTTAACTGTATTTTGCACAATTCTGCATCTAATAAACTCGACAATTTGTTTTTTATTTTCTTTAAAACTAAGTCAATAACTTAATGAACAGTCAATTAATTTCCTTTATCCTTATTCCACCCTCTAAGCGATAAAATCAATAATTTCAGAACTACCTTTCTCACCAAAAATTCCTATTTCTGTTAAAACACATCTATTTTTCTTTCACCTAGAATCCTGTTTCTTTTATCCTCATCCAAAAAAGAAACGCAGAACCAATCATTGTATTTTCGCTGGGTTAACCACAAATTGGCAAAATTGCGGATTCCACAGCTCGTGTCTCAATGTCCCTGACTTCAAAACCAAAAGCCGCCTTGGGTATTTAATATTCAAGCGGCGTTCGACTTCGTTTCTTCTGCTAATAGTCGACGGTGCGGCACTTAAGCCACCCCCGCTTGCAACCCGCAACGAACTTCCGACCACGTGCAGCTCTATCCAGACCCACACGGCTCTTTTAAACCCACTCAACCACACCGCCGCACACAGTCACGCAATCGCCACACATAAACTGCAGGTGAACATGAAATAAGGACACCGGCGTCAAGCAGTCAGGATACCTCGACGAGGGAACATCCGCCGCGATTACATCCACCTTGGCGGCGAGGAATTTCGGCTGCGCGCGCGCTGCGGGCCCACGTTGGGAACAAATAGAAAATCGATGGGTGATTTTCCTGGCTTGTACAAATGTGCAATTCGGCGAGTTGGCCGCAGAAACACGCGTTCTGGATGGTCTGGACGTGGAGGCAAACCTTTTTCTAGCGTAATCACTACTAAGTGCTCTCTCCGAACATAACCTCTTATTATCTGACATAACCTAATCTGAGTGAGAATTATCCTAAGCTAGACCCTGATAACTAAGTTATAACTTGAAACAGATAAATTGATTCATGTAAGAAGTGAGCAAGGAAATTGAGTTATGGACTTTACCAAAAGGATACAGAGAACTTCATATGCTCTAAGTAATTTCTCTTAGGCTTTTTTCGAACTTAATTTAAACTTATTCTTGATATAATAAAGAAAAATAACGTAATTGCAATTGGCGTTTTTTATTAACCTACTTTTTGATCCATTATTCTAACCTATATTTAATCTGACAACTATAGCTTACGGCTTTTGTGAGGGAGTAATTCCAGTTTAAAGCATCTAAGTATTGTAATATCAAAGAAAGCTAATTTGTAAGCCCCTAGTATGTAATTCAACACTAATTAAGCGCGATATTTATCTATAGCAGTGACACCTTTTGTCGTGTTTTGTGCGTTGTACGCCGCGATTGTTTCCGTGCATTGCCAAGTGCTGTACAATCATCGATGGTGGCGGCAGCGACGGCGGTGATGCCAATGTTTGTAATGTGCACGCTCGCGTTCGCACACGCAATACGCTTTGTAATTATCGCGAGCGCGTCGGGACGTCGCGCGTCGCCGACAAATAGCTGCGGGAATTCCAGGATCGTAACGCGCCGTGAATTATCACATCGCCACTGCCGCCGCCGAGACCGCAAAACTACATAAAACAACACGTTTCCACTAGAATGATGTGTAATTAGATAAAATTAGAATGATTTACTTAACGTTTTATTGTTTTCGCAATGATTTTTGAACTGTGTTCAAGTAGAAGGGACCAAATTGATGGTAATTATGTTTTGGACCATTATGTATTATTTGGTAATTGTGTAAGTTTATTTATGATTGAAATATTAGTTTAACCCTGTCTACACTTTAATAATTATAGCTTATCAGAGTGTTTCAATTTAAATTATGCCGTTTTTCAGCCGCTCTTGGATGAATTCGTCGCGGCGCTTGCAAACAATGAGCACGAATATGACGTTAACAATGATTTAGCGCACACTGCATACGCACAGGCGAGTGTGTAGGGCGGCGGCATGGTGATTAACGACGGCGTTAACTATTCGTTAGCGACGCGCTTTGAACGCGCGCCAAGTCGCGACGACGCGTCGCGAGCATGTGAGCGCTGAGTACACAAAAAAGCTCGCGACGAAAATTCCTCCCATTTGCATGTTCCGTCGGGCAGCCGCCGCCGTTGACGCCCGACATCAAACAAGGGGTTGGAGATGCGCTTTGCGTTTTGGTTTTGTGAATTTATGCCCGCCGGCCGAAGATATACGGACGCAATCCCGACGGAAATTAGTTTTAGTTCCAGCTCGCACGCGCCACGCGCTAAACCACCCCCGGCGCTCGAGCAATGTACGCCAAAACGGGTGCATTTGTTGTGCGCGAATTTATCGTTTTTGGCGATTGCGGTGGGATGGGTATGATGGTGCGTCCGGGTGCTTTTTGAGCAGCGTATAATCGCGTCGTGGATCATGCGTTATGCGTACCATCATAATGATGATCCACATTGTGGTTACAAATAGTATTTTCGACTAGTGGTTTAACACCTGCTATCAGAGGAAATTTCAAAGAAACCAGAATAAATCGAAACAAGCAGAATTGAAAACGCAGCTTGAAAAATAACATCAAAGTGCTTTTTATGGAAAATTTACAAGTTTACAGAAATGAGGTTAGGTTACAGAATGTATCATCAAAGAAGCAATTTGTTAAAATAAAAGACCAAATCAAAATAAAATTTTTTTACCTCTCATAAACATTATTATCAAGGATTTTAAATTAAGTTCGATAACTTTTTGATATTACATAACCTTTAATTGTATTTAAGTGTCGCCTAACATAAAATAACCTCACTTTTACCAATGCTTTGTCATAAATATTATTCCAAACAATATTGGCATAGGTTACCTTAAATTTCCATTCTGTAAATTCAACAAATACCGTTTAAAATGCTCAATAAACAACATAATATCAATTCCTCCACTGGCATTGACAGCACCATTCTCAGTTTAATATCCAATCCACTGTTAATCCTCGTAAAATTTGCCATTCGCCAAGATGGTGCACACAAGATCAATGCAGCATCCTGAATCCTCATTGTCGAAGCCGTATCAATTTCAATTTCAATCGCGCCGTTTAGTATTTGCCGTTTGGTATTTGGTTCCGTTCGTGTTTAGCGTCCACAATAAAATTTAATACACTCTGCACACAGCTACGCTTGCCGCCTTCATCTCGCCGCCCCGATAGCCGGATATGAAGAGAAATCCTGTGAGGCGTGCGCGCCCGTTGCGAATTCAACTCGCGCAGCCATTTAAAAAGGGATTAGATATAATGGACTATAAAGCCGTATCGACGCGCGTCCTTCTTTCCTCTGCGTCCAGGACATGCAGGATACACAGTATTAAAATATACGCTGGCGCATTAAAAATGTAATTGGATACGAACAATGCCATAGTTACACATTGCTACAAGAAAATCTTGATTTTAGCAGGTAAAATAAACCCTGGTCCATTCAACTGGTAAGATAATAAGAGGACCTTTTTTTTATTGCGAGGTGGGTACTTTGTTGTTTTTATTATGCTTATAATTCATTATGTAATTTATTGATTTATTGTGGATGTATTAAAAACATGTTTGTGTTTTTTTATTGCTTGAAGGAATCATTCTTGTTTTTATATTACCGCGCAATAATAAATCAGTAATTATCGCCACTGGTCATATTTTTCTTGCGGTCGTAATGAATTCCAAAGCGTGACAGTGATCCTGGAATCTTTCGCACCTTCGTAACAGGAGTTCTAGACTGCGCTGAAAAATTTGGAACCTTATCATTATTATGCATTTCTTTTTGTGTACTTTCTTTGTTATTTTCTTCCGTACATCAGCGTCTCGTCCCGTGGAAAGGATGATTTATCTTCGCATGTCTTGTCTGATCCCCAGCACCCGACTTGCTTCTTCCCAACGCCAACGAAAAACCACCACCTTTGCAGCTACCTTTTTATAAATAGGTAAATATTTCATATTTTAACATGCACGTCCTTGCTGCTCTCCCAACAGTTTTGTACCGAAATAAATCAATTCAAGAATATTTTATTTAATAATATCGCTAGTAGGTATCCAACAGTTTCTACTGCAAAGCATAAATTCTTAATTCGAGCTGGTAAATTACCGCGACCACGTTACTGAAATATTATCACCGCCGCGGGTGCATGATTGGAGGCGGCAGCGTGAGGTTGCTTGCAAGTGGGCGGCTCGTGTTACCTAGCCGGGGTGATTAATTGCCGAAGGCGGCCGCTCTCCAGGCGCCCATTATCTGCAGTAAATATATTGGAAAATCGGCTTTCGCGTGCCGGCCGCGCGGTGTCAATGCGGCCGACCACCGCCTGCCGCGTTCGACCGCTGCCTCCACCTTCACATGCCCCCTGCGGATCGATCGATATTAGTAAATATTCCATTTTGCCAGCCACCCGCTGAATCACTTTCTATTTAGCATCCGATTTCTATGCATGGACGTTCGATTAATGTATTGCACCTTGTCATAGTTCCAATAAGGACAATAAGGATATTGTGTTTAATAAGAAACCACAGAATATTAAACTTCAATAAGAAGTTTGATAATGAACAAAATAAATTATGTTGTGGTATATTATAGACAGAAAGAAGAAAGAATATGAGAGGATTATTTTTAAAACTTCAACGAAAATGTTTTTGATTTTTGATAAGATGTGAGGTTAGAATTGGATAAGTCAGGGATAATTCACTTTATTATTTTATGTTACACCATATTAAGTTTAGTATAAACATTAGAGCAAATGTACTTTTAAACAGCTTTATTTTTGTTTCCTTAATCTTACTGGTCCTTTAATTAAATTCATCAAAAACTAAACTTCTAAAGTCTTTAGAAAGTACATTATAGTGTGCATGGTTAGTAATGCTATTGGTTAAATTCAATATACAATGCAGACATAACTAGCTTCTTCATTATTTTAAGGACCATCCATTTCATATTATACCAATTTGCTTTATTCTATTTCTCAAATCGGAGATTTTGGAAAATGCTTTGTCAGGTTATGTTAGTATAAAGCTTTATTTTAAACTCTTGTATTATTTCCCAATCACCTCGTATTTTCAATCTAAATCCCAATGATACCACATGAAATCTTCAGCTCCACTCTTCTGACTTCTGAATCTGCAGGGATTTTAGTTCGCCTGTACTCGAACACGATCCTTGCATCCATAATTTAAGTAACGAACGAGGTTATGAACACACACAGCCATGGCTACCCCAAGGCTTTTTTGGAGCTTCGACGCGCCATCTTTGTCCATACGCAGGATTAGACAATCTCGAAGGTTCTAGCGCTTGGCATCTGAGTGCTCAATAGCTGGCATCCTTGACTATCAATTAATAAATCAATAGCATGGGGGGATGCAGACAGGCGCGGGCGACGACTGGCCAGAGTTTGAATAGAGGACGCTTGTGTACTCCGAGCCTACAGTGAATAATTGACCTCCGACTCTTGATTACACCCCAACACACTTTGCGGAAAATCACGGACGGCAAATATGGGCAGATGGATAGAGTAGTTCAATTGTGGATTGATCACATTGCTGTGGATAATGCCCAAACATTCCACGCCGAGATTGAGATCCGCTCAATGCGGCATTCACAATTCACGCTACTCACATTCGGATTTAGGATCTCGCCACTAATTCATGGATTAAGGTGAGTGGTGGTTGTTTGAGGGATGCAGGGAAAGATTTAACATTACCTTTCTCGATGCTGCTGGTGTTTTGCTAGGTTTTCAATTCAGCTTAGCGCAGGTGCAATTTTAGTGGGTTGTTTAGCTAAACATCAAAACCGTAACCGCCGATTCCAACGAGTGGATGGATGGATGAACCCAAACCAACCTTGGACTTTGGCTGCGTAATTACCCTCTTTTGGTTTGTGCGCTCGTCCGTTAGCAACCGCAGTCGACAAATTAAGTCGGACGCATGTATTAAATCGCGTTTTACCTGCGCGCCTCCACCACAAACCACCCGCTCCGCCTCCAATGACTTTATTGCGGTGTATTTATAGCATGGATGGGTTTTAATTAGCACGCACCTAAAGACATATCGATGCAATGTGCACGGAAAGCCGGAAATGCAAAGGATTCAAAGACATTTGATTGAATTAGTTTCAGCTCGTAGTGAAAACCTTAACCTCACAGTATTGTTGTTTTATTTACACGTTGTATATAAGATAAATTAATTTGTATTTGGTTGCATATATTATACAAGCATTTAATTGTGCGTTTAGTCTAATTTTAAAAACTATTTAATACCCATATAAATTAATTCCCAATTAATTGATAAATAGCTAACTAAATAAATTCAATATTCCCAATTAATTTTCCTAGCGTAATCTATTAATTTCTAGACTTAAAATAAGCTGCTAATTGCATTTAATTGAAGCATCGTTATCGCGCCGCAACTGTTTCCATAAACGTCGAATTGTGGCGAAACTTTGAATCAATATTATTTCAGCACGTCTTTCTTCATCGTCTTCGTCATGGACTGCGGCAATAGCGGCGGCAAATTTCACAAAATCAACATTGCGTCTTATCCACGACTAGTCTATCACAATATACGCCAGTGTCGTCTAAAGGAATATAGCCAGGCGCCTTCACCAACGTCTCAACTGGATAACATTTATTCATGTCATTCAAAAGTCACGACATAAATATTGCATATACATTTACGCAATTTCAGCGTTACAACGTGTTGATAATTGACAAGAACTTGAAATTAATAAATTTCTATGACAAGAACATTTTTGTCAAACGCAATGTGTATATCAAAATTGGATGACATCGGATTGAATTTACATTGTAAATGTTTTACTGTAAAAACGTGAGAATGATAACATTTGCAAAGTTTCAGATGTTACCCCGCAAGGGGCGGCATAAGTTTTGACAAATCTTTCGCGTGAGTAATTAAATTCTAGGTGC
Organism: Ecitoglossa quadriceps; assembly: GCA_027574925.1. NCBI lineage: Eukaryota > Metazoa > Arthropoda > Insecta > Coleoptera > Staphylinidae > Ecitoglossa > Ecitoglossa quadriceps. The sequence goes on from JAODGC010000004.1 coordinate 7,539,732, forward strand.
GGCTAATTTATCACATTACTCATTCGTTTATGTGACTTTAGTCGCCTACGGAATGAATAAGTTTTGATTCGGCTAGATGACATTGTGATAATAATGATAGACGAGATAACTTACAATTTTGAGTTGTGGATATTTCCAGCTATGAATTTTTATTACCTGAGCTTATATTAAGAATTTTGTTTGGAAAATTATTTCTTTTATTTATTTTGTAATGAACCCAACAAGTTATTCTTTATTGATTATTCAGTCAATACTTAGTGTGGAAGTCATTGTTTGACTTTGAAAAGATCGTTTCAATCAAATGTTATTTTCAATTTTACACGATAGACATGTTGAAACAAAGACGAGAAAATTGAATTTTAAAGGACAATAAGTTGGTTTAATTCGCGAATTACAGCAATTTGAAACACCACGCAAACTTCTCATCAAACAACTTCACCCTACAGATCGCAGGCAATAGCGTGATTGCCAATGCTACACTTTTCATTTCAAACTCACGCTCATAGATTGAAATCGTCTCCATCCGGACAAAGAAATTCTATTTATTTGAGTACTCCATTGTGGTTTAGTGACTTGTTTACGTATTTGTTTTGCTTTCAGGCGCTTTAATTTTATCCGTGATATCCCATTGCTCCATTTCCCATTCCTAACTGACTCCCTGAGGTTCGCAGGTAGTAGAACTAGTCCTGGACAAGTTGAGGTCAGTTGCATTTTTTGTCGCCCTGGTAAGCTAATAAGGCAACCAATAGCCGTACGTGATAGAAAGATCCTGGCAATCCAAGCCGAAACCTTAGTGTATCCTGTCTAGGGAATTAATTTCAGCCACCAACGTGTGTGCTTTCCTTGTTCAGATTTAGGAAGCGAGCTGATATTGCTATAGGTAGAATTTAGTGTGGTCGCAATTTAATTATTTTTCCAGAGCATGGCTATCGTTTGCTGTGAGGTGGGTTGAGTGAGGGTGTCAAAGAGGGCAGAATGAAGGCAATAAACGAGAGCTGGTCCGGCACAAAATGGCAAAACAGGCAAAACAGTTAAACGAGCACGGGGCTTCGATATTGATATTGCACAGAGCGTCCTCGGTTTTGTTGCACCAAAAAGTAGCCAAAGGTTTATTAAAAACTAGGACGGTGCAAAATACACTGTTAGCTTTTTGTTCGACAGCTTAACAAAAGGCAGTTTTCACATGACAATTGTGTAAAGTAGAGCTGCAAATGGGTAAAAACATTTATGGAATTAAAGTTGCCTACAATAGAATCATAGTGTAGAGTGGGTAGTTAGAGTGGTGAACTAGTTGCGAAGTCATAAAAAGTTAAATAATACAAAATGCGTAGGTTTAAAAATACCAGTACTTCAACTACTGCCACATACATCAATGATTTACACAAAAATTAATGCTCTGAACGCGATTAAACTTTATTCTATACTTCGTTTTGTGTAAAAATACACTACAGCTGTAAATTGTCTTTGTCGCAGTTTTCAAATGTACACCCTACCAGCCAATTCAGGATAATCAGCAATGGGCATGCATTCAGTGTGTAGTTCACTTCCAACCAAACTTGCAGTCAAAAGCCAATGCTGTATAACCTCATTTCCTTTTAGATGGCGATGATGGCCCAACGGTAATGGACCGCAAACTATTTCCAGCCGCGCGCGTTTCGCCGCAGCGCCCAAGCATTGTGTGCGGAAATGTTGGAAACTAACTTCAGCCCCGGCACGCTTTTTGGGAGGGCGGCGAGCATAAACGAGGGCCGCAAATTGTGCCTGCCGCCGCTTCATCATTCCTCGACGGACAAGCAACGAATGAATGAAACTTTGTTCATGCATCGTTGAGTCTTAATACGCATGTCTGGCGATATTAGCGTTCGTACAATACGCATAATCCGAATAGAATTAAACATAATCAAAATGTCCAGATTACTGAATAGGAGCTTTTGATAGCTTTTACGTAGAAAATATTTCATACATGCTTGGCAAATAGATTGCTTTTGTGGATTTGACACATCTTATATAGGGAATTAATATTGTAACATAACAACTCTACACAAAACTTACGACTGACCATCATCACCATTTCTGAGGAAAAATTTATTTTAAAATTCTAATTTATTTGATGTTGGTGTTTGGTTAGGTTCGGTGGTAGTAGGTGTATGTGTAGGTGTAGGTTAGGTTAGGTTATCTTAGGTAGTAGTAGGTGTTAGGTTAGGTTAAGTTAGGTTAGGTTAGGTTAGGTTAGGTTAGGTTAGGTTAGGTTAGGTTAGGTTAGGTTAGGT
>JAODGC010000004.1:7542441-7575019 GCA_027574925.1 Ecitoglossa quadriceps
TGAATGAGATATTTGTATTTTATAGTGGCAGTTGAATGACATCATGCAACGTTGCAAAGTTAGGTTAGCTTCCAACAAAAAGCTGGATAACTCGTGAACGATAAGAGATATTCAAATTTTGCAAGCAGAATTAGAAAATAGACTAATCACCAGATAAGCTCAAACTTTCAAATTTATAGAAACCACTTTTAATGTTCATGAAACTTGCGCATATATTACCGGTATCGACTGCAGTGGAACAAGAATTCTGATATTTCGGTTTATTTCAAAATTTCAACTCTGTTTCTTTGAGATTTTTATCAATAAATTAAGCAAATTAATATAATGCAGTATAAACAATAATGCAATAATTAACATTGAATAAGTTACTTGTATTTTATAGTGACAGTTGTCGACTATCATGCAACATTGCTTCTTGTTAGAATTTTTCTTCAAAATAACTGAGAAAAAAAGAGAATTACTTTTGATCAACAAAAAATATTTAAGCAACAAGTAGATTAAATGTAAAACAATTTATATTTGAAAATGTTTAAAAATGAGACTTAAACTTAAATGAGTAAGTGAAAAATTTATCGCTGTTTTCCCTCAAAAACAATGACTAAGCTAATTGAAAGAAAAATTCATCACATTAGAATTAATTGCTACTTCTATGATTATTTAAACTATCTGCAATGTTTAATATTATTTGATTATGACGTAATATTTGTAGTAAGACAAATTCCAGAAGAAGATGAAGAAAAAAAAAAGGCAAAAAAAAAGACTTATCTCATATAAATCAACGATAGTGACTTTATATAGTAAATAGTCATTCCAATTAATATAATAATTAATAAATAGCTAATCAATCAATATTCCTGCATGGTTGGCCCAATCTCCGAATGAGGGATATACCCATCAGCGCAATTAGCTCAACCCGGATGTTTTCCCATGCCGAAAGTAGGCAGCACTACACTCGCATGTAATTAATTGAAAATCCACTCCGGCGCGATGTAATTCACTCTCGCGTGATTGATGGCCGAGTGTTTGCTTAAAGACGCTCTTAGCCGCCCCAGACGCGCTTTTTGTCCGCGCTGTCCGCACGCCACGGGCCCACGACGTTATCGCGCCCAGTCACATTTCGATTTAATCCTCAGCGCATATTAATCTTGTTCCTTGTCACGCGTCATAGGATGAGTCTCGAGGGACGACTGCGGACATGCTCGACATTACTAGTATACGATAACGCACCATTGGGTGCCATGCCCATTTCGACCAGCGATGGCATTTGTGTTAATCCCGAATGCGACAGCAATCATAATTAAGCAGTGCGATGGTCCATGTTGTCAGCTAGCTTGTCAGCTAGGTTAGATTCGGGCCGAAATTCCGGAAGGACTGAGCTTTTCTTTGTGCCGCATCTCTAAGATGCGCATTCCACATGAACACGTGTGCTTTGATTACGTAGGCGATGGGGATTATTAAATTTGCGCAAATTAGAAAATTGCTGCGAATTTAATACGCGCGCGCGCCAAGTGACAGTGTGCGCGCGCACCGTCGGAGATGCTTTTACGACAAGATGCAATTTTTACGACGAATTAAGATTAAATTGAATCTTTAACGTCCTGCTGACAATGTTGTGCAGCTTGTTAAAGGAATTTCAACTGCAGTCACTTCATACTACTTATTAGCGATAAGTGGATTTCGTCGATTTTCCTTTCGGACGAGCAACACATGTGCACTCCCCCCCCGCTCCTTCCCGCTTCCCCCCATAACACCCTCTATCTTCATACATTATTCATTAACAATACTAAACTTTGGTAAAAATTCCTCACTGAATCCATCCTATCCCACTTCTCACCAATCCTCAAACCCCTGCACCCAATTCATCAACCCTTTAATCCGCAGAATTAACCGACGACTCCTTTATGTCTAAATTAACCAATACAATTGACAAATTAAACATATTCAGTAAAAGCTCAAAAGCTTTCAAGTTTCTATTTTAGTCATAAATTATAAAATCTATCAATTTGTAAATTACATTTGCAAGCAGCGTATATGCGGTAGAAACTTCACCGACGAATAACATTTGCAAAAAACGCAATTTCAAGTCATCCAGACAATTTTTCTCAAATTCAAATGTCATTTATACTATCAGCGCATAGATGGCGCCACTCTGGCCAACTACCGACTGTATCCGAACGGCGCACCAAAATGACATGACAGCAGCGCTTGTGCTGCCATTTGTTACTAGATTTTTATTTGAAATTGTCCTAACTAGGCACGATTGCAAATTGTCGCTTACTTGCTGATCTGGAAGAAGGGAAAAATAGAGAAAGATCAAAGCATGAAAAAAAAAATTCGTCCATAATCTAAGATGCAACTAATAATTTTGTGGCTACTCGTTGAATAATTTTGGGAAACATTCGATTTTAGTCTACGCAAGTTCTCGCACACTTTCTGTGTGTAATACATAAACTTCAAATTGTAAGCGAGGTAGATCAATCTAAATGCAAATGTATCCCATTTTTAAGTGTGACGTAAATAGATAAATCACCAATTAAAATTCCAACGTTAAAAACCCATCTCTGGGTATTCGCGGTGCTTAGGTAAACCCTCCCAATGCAAATTGTATGCGCATGCGCAAATGTTGCCAGAGTATGTAACTCGCCCTACTCAATAATTTCCGGTGCTAGCAAAAACCTTCCACGTGAATTTTAATTCTATTTCAAAACGTAATTAATAGCACGTGATCCTCACCAAGGCGCAGTCGTCTTTTCTCTCTAAAGACTTCTGGGAGAGATGACCGGGAGATGTAAGAATTTGACTGGGAGACCAAACTGTCATTTTCCTCGGGTTTTATTCGAGTGCTTCCGTGTACCCAGAACACGCGGCAACGCATTCTAGGAATTGTGGCAACAATGTATCTCGAATGACAGTTTGGACTCCTAGCTTAGTTTCAGGTTAACTGATGGTCTACCTCAAGTGAACAACTTTCGTCACCTGCCTTGATGAACCTCATCGATTCGGTCCGAATCTTCCGAATCACTCATCCCTCAGTTGCTAGGCAGATCAGTGATGAAATAATTGAAAGCCAGAAACTGGATAAATCCATGGAGCATGCGCTGCATGTTGCGCGATATATGAGAACGTTGGCGGCCGCGGCGGCGCGGGAACCGATCGCACAGCGCCCGCGGCTTGCGGTAACCTTTGAGAATAAATAAATTTGCGCCGCGCGCGCGCTCCCAAATAATTTATATCGGCGCAGCGGCGGCGCGCGAGAGAGAATTGTGCCGGATCGACGAACAATGCGCGTTTTATTGATTCGTAATAAATCTCGGCGCGATTTATGCGCGCGCTGGATGCGATTTATCTCTCATTCTTCAATCGACGCGCGACGGCGCTAACTACTTAAGTAATGTGCATCCAAGCGCATGCACACAAGAGGTAAACGCAACAAACAACACGAACTTGTATGCAGCCTGTAATATACTTTTGTTATAGAGTAATTATTAGCTCTTGTTAGAAACACTATTCTTCCCATAGATGAGAGATGGTCGTATGAAGGCGCATGCGCAGAAACTGTCAAAGCTACAGGATGTCATACAACTTGCGTTACACTTGGCTTTCTAGTATTTTGTACCACTGATACTATTAGTTTATGGTTGAGCCTAATAGTGAGACAATCCAGTGCAATTATCTATCAGAATGTAAGGGAAATACGCGTTTGTATGAAGAAAGATTGTGGCGCATGCGCAAAATATAAAAAAGTGTTCGAAACGGATCCAATTTGTTTGACAGTCAAACTGCGGCTATATTCAACAATTGATGGTGGAAATGTGTGTAAAAACAAATTTTAACAATACTTAAGTAATGGTTTGAATCCTGCGGAGAGCTTACAACGGCTAAACTGCTAAAAACGATAGCAATACATGCAGTATAATAGACGGATACGATGTCAATCTTTACAGACTTAGATAACAGTACGTTCGAGGACAAATTTAAATTTTTCAAGTACTGCGCATGCGCCAAAAACAATTGCGCACAATTTTTGAAACTTGTAACACATGCCCGTTTATGCTATATAATTTTCGTGGCTTAGATATTCACACATAATGCGCAATCGCCCTGCAAATGCTGTAGGTTTAAAACTAGGTAATTCCCACTTGGGGCGCATGCGCAAAAGAGAGCAGAGTGGTATATGTACAAGACGCATTAGTTGAATCATTTGGGCCGTGTACGCATCCGAGCGCAATTAGCAATCGAATGCCGATAAAAAGCAACACTTTTTATTGATGGCTCGAGTTACTAATCAGCGGCCATCGGGCATCAGAGTGCTTTATGAAGCGCACCGCACCAACCCACCGTCGGATGATTAAGAGACTTCGATCGGCACAAAGCCATGGCATCCATACGTTCTCCACCAACACCGGCATTTGATCGATTGCGCAACGATGTAAACGGCAATTAGTGCGCGGCATTAGTTTTATACACATTGGCTAATGTGGTACCCATGGATGGGAAGTTGCAGCAAGGTGGGGGCGGCGCTAGAAAGGTGCATGCACGTGGCTGTACGTGGTGACCTAGCACACTGCCTGCGATTGCATAGCGCACCAGCAGATAACAAAGAGACAGCACCGTTGTGTGCGCCGGCGAGATCGAGATTAAATTCGGTTTAATTCCGATGCGCGCGCGCGCGCGCGCAGAGGAATTAAGCGAAAGGCGTCGGCGGTCAGACGTGCGTAAATGCACTCAGATGGTTGTTGATCATGTTGATCATTAAATGCACATCACTCGGCCACGCCACGCCATGGCCTAATCACAGGGTGCGCACCATTGGAGAATGCTAAGAACAATATTTATAGTGATGATATGATGATGTACCGTCGCCCAATGTGCACGTAATGCACTGATGTGGGAAATGCACTGCGCGTCACTACCGCCGCCGCCGCCACCACCACCGCCGCCCCCCTCTCCTCACCACTCTCGCCGCCTTTTTAATTTCGTGCATTCTTTCTGCGCTGCCTGTGGTGGCCTGCACTTGGGGTCGTTTTACTTGTGGTTGATTCTCTGGTGTCTTTCAGTTTCGACGCAAACAAGTCGACCAAAGGGGCCAGTAAATTGCGTCGCGACCTGATCAACGCCGAGATAGCGAATCTTCGCGAGCTGCTGCCGTTGCCGCCGTCGACGCGCCAGCGCTTATCGCAGCTGCAGCTGATGGCGCTCGTCTGCGTGTACGTGCGCAAAGCCAACTATTTTCAACAAGGTAATCACACTTTGAGACCCTTCTAGACGATGCCACACGACGCAATGTGGAGATCCAACAATGTGGCACAATGTGCACACAGTAGCAGCACAATGAGCGGCATCACATCAAGCAAAACATGTGCTTTGATGTGGCACAAGTTGCATATCTGCATGAAGTATGCGTACTAATTGCCATGCGCTTATGCAACCAAACAATCATTAACTTGTACTAATATCAATCTAACATACTAGATCAACGTAGATCATAATTTTTCTTCTTTCTTGTTCTATCTTTTAGTGGCGTTCCAAACATAGGTTAGATGTTTCTAGTTGACAATCAAATTTGATTTTAAATTACTCAGATTACTGGCAATCAACATTATTTTACACTTTCTATCTACAGTGAGTGGATGCATTATTTACCAAAAGAATATTTGCGAATTTTACTATTTGAAACAATTAGCATCCTAATAAAACGTTTGCACGTAAGGTGTGAAGTTTGCATTGCAAGAAAGAAAGTTGCAATATCAATATTAATTATTACTTTTCAAAGAATATAATTTCTGGAGGCAAAGTAGATGAAAGCAGAATTTTAAGACAAAAAGAAAATTTCATAAATGTTTTGTGGTTACTGAGTAATCTGCGTGTAAAGTTATGATTTGTGATGTCATGCAACGCTGCAAAGTTAGGTTAACTTCCAACAAAAAGCTGAATAACTCGTGAACGATAAGAGAAATTCGAATTTTGCAAGCAGAATTAGAAAATAGACTAATCACCAGATAAGCTCACACTTTCAAATTTATAGAAACAATTCTTAATGTTTATGAAATGTGCTAATATATTACCAATATCGACTGCAGTGGAACAAGAGTTCTGATATTTTGGTTTATTTCAAAATTTTAACTTTGTTTCTTTAAGATTTCTAGCACTAAATTAGGAAAATTAATAAAAGAATAAACATACGATAAAATGCAGTATAAACAATAATGCAATAATTGACATTGAATAAGATATTTGTATTTTATAGTGGCAGTTGAATGACATCATGCAACGTTGCAAAGTTAGGTTAGCTTCCAACAAAAAACTGGATAATTCGGGAACAAAAAAGGATATTTGCCTTTTCTAAAAAGAAGCAGAAAGTAGACCAATCACTAAATGTGATTATGGTTTCAAATGTATCAAAACCAATCTTGATATTTGAGAAATTCGATAAAAGACTATCAGTATTGACTGCCGTAAAACGAGAGCTTTGATGTTTCCATTTTTCCAAACCATCCAATTTTAAATATTGACCGTAATTTAGCTAAGATAATAAAAGAATAAATGCACGATAAAATACAGTTTATAGTATAAATCTGCAATCAAAATTGAAGGAAACATGTGGATTTTATGGTGGTAATTGTAAGACGTCATGCAACGTTGCAAAGTTAGGTTAACTTCCAACAAAAAGCTGAATAACTCGTGAACGATAAGAGATATTTGAATTGTTCAAAAAGCAACAAAAAGTAGACTAAATACTGATTGAATATTCTTACTATATACCATATAAAAATAAGCTGGGGTATATAAAAAATTCTAGTTTGGGTCGAAAAAACATTCTCGCATGCTTTTGTTTACTTTGATGTAAATAAAAAATTCAAAAAATACAATGCACAACAAGACACTACTAATTGTAGTAAGTATATCATAGAAAACTAAGAAGAATAGTCGGGCGTCTGGATTAAATTTGAAGGTGCATGTGTAACAAGTCAGAACTAACCTTAACAAGCTAACTTTATAGATACAAGTTGATGTGCAGATGGTGAAGAGATTAATGACTCATATGTATTCTTTCAGGAAGCACTTGTTTCATAATTATATTTGTCTTTGCCTTGTTGTACGCGGACGGGTGGTTAAGCGAGCGCATCGTGCCGGCACGCGCGTGCGCAATCAAGGCGTGCTTGTAATTAGCATGCGCGCGAGGCGCGTAATTAAGAATGCACGATATGTCATTAAGATGCATCGCATGGCCACCACGTCGATCGACGCCGCCGTTGTGCGCGTGGTGGCGGTGGTGACAAAATGGCAGGCGGCATGTCTGCGCGCGCGCCGGCCCATTGATTGCGCGCCTGTCAATTAAGTCCGCGCGCGTCCTGACGTGACATGTATACGTGCGTGCGTGCACCCACCTTATCTGCTCCATCCATCCTTCAGCGCGCGGCGTCCCCGACGTGCAGCAATTAAGTGACAAACCCTTATTGGCCTCGCGCGCGCGCACTCTGCCGCGCACTTGGCCGCTTCCAGCCGATGCAGTTGGGCTCATTCGGTGTCTGTCTGTCCGCAGCTTTCAAATGCCACGACGTCGGGATGCACCATTCGCCGACGCCCAACATTGGCTTCTCCAAGGTGAGTACTCGACGCCGGCGGCGGACGGACACCCCAAAGTCGTCTTGTTGAAGACGATGCGTAATTGCGTTGTGTGCGCTGCGGCCGTGGGAATGCCGCGTCCAGCGCGGCGCGGCGAATGAAACAATTACCTAGTTGCGTGTTTGCATCGCATTACACATGCGAGCGTGGCGCTATTTGTTTGATTTCAAATTCACACGCTGCAGGATGTTCGGGGGTATACTGTGGGTACCATCGCAAACTGCTACTTGTTGAAGACCCGCAGGCTCAGGCCTACCGCGCACCGCTGCAATTATGCCCCCTTGCATGCCAACTTGCGCCGGCACCACCCCCGTTTCGCCAACTTTCCCAAGCTCGCAAGCGGCGCGCTGCGCAGCACCTATGCACCGTTAGCTCGCCTCGTCGCTGGTACGTCGCGAGCGAGTTACCTAATAGTTGCTGATCCGAAATTGTTGGGCTCTCGAGCGCGCCTCGACTTAATCGATACAGTTGCGGCTCATATCTGGATTGCCTCACAAGACAGCTCCGCGGCCGCATAGCACATATTGCCATATTTAATGACAGACTAGCTTAGAGCATGCGGCGCGCGCGCCAGCTCTTCGGGGCCGAGATGAAGAGCGCAGATAGCGCGCGCTCGGGCCGGCAACGCGCGCCCGCGCTCCGTGGGAAAGTAGCTGCGCGTACCCCTCTGGCTTGAGGTCACGCGCTGACCCCGGCGCGCTGCTCTCGCGGCCCGCGCACGCCCCCCACAAACCGCACACCAGCGCGCCGCTCCACGGTAATACACCGGCGTGCGCTATCTGCTGCGAGCCGGCGCAGCATCTCGTGGTACCCTTTGGAGACCTAATCGAATTTTAAGAGAATATCAAGAGCAGCCAGCGAACAAGACCACAATAGATATTGCTCACATACTACTACGGGACATTGTAGCAAGCACGTACCATGCGGCCACCACGAGAGGGTACCATCAATTTAATCCGCAGCGCAGACTGCAAGAGCCACGAAAAGTATACTCATACAACCACAATGGCAGTGCTGCCTTACGCAAGAAGAACGAATTAATTGTAAGATCCTATAGCCTCCAACCACCTCACTGTCGTTGACACCTTCCAGAAGATCTGCCAGATATCATCTGGTGATGGTACCCTTCGGTGCTTCGGTGCTATAATCACAAATTACGAGTAACGAATAACAGGCCAATACAGCATGATGTGCACTTCAGGTCGTTGTAACAAGTATGCAACCAAGCTAACAAGGAGGTACCATCAAATTGCAACCAATCCGGTTTACCCCCCTGGTTTAACACTGCCTTCTGCGTGTATCACATCGGGTCGTTAATAGGGACATTTGGAAGAATACCGCACACCATCGATGTAATTAGAAAGAGGCAAAGAGGGTGGATCTCCCTAACGTACCCCACCTTCCTTTATCTGCTACATCTGCCCCATTCGCACTTTTTCTCACGCCGAACGATTGGATAATATTTGTGGGCACAAGTACGCATGGTGCAAGAAGTAATTAATTGCATTCCTAAGCACTCGCAGGCGGTGTGATTTACAGCAGGCGAATTTAATTGGTATCGATGTCTTTCGGCGGCGGGCACTTAATTAAGAGGATAATTTGCGACGCGTCGGCTTTCCGCACTTTGCGCACGCGGTGCGGCGATAACGAATGCATAAAACATTAAGTGCACCGCGCGCATCGTTTTACGAGCGGCGAAACAAAACAATCGCGGGAAACGGCATTCGATAGGGTGTCCATTAAAGCATTGATTTTGTGTTGTTTTCTGCCCGCTGCATAATCGTAATGGGCGCACGAGGAGCAATAACGCGGTAATGTTCATAATTGATAACCCATTGTGTTGGTGTGGCATGTGTGACAATTATCTGTATCACAGGCGATGAGTGGCTTTCTAATGATGATGACTCAGAATGGCAAGCTGCTGTACATTTCGGACAATGCGGCGGAGTACCTCGGGCATTCAATGGTAAGGTCTATATCTTCTCCAATCATCCATCCAGCGTCGCTCATGATTGCGATCGTCTCGCAGGAGGACCTTCTGATCCACGGCGATAGCGTGTATGACATCATCGACAAGCAGGATCACCAGGCCATCCAGTGCGAGTTGGGGCGTCCGGTGAATTCCGGCAATGGCACTCCGGGCGGTGGCACTACCGGCGGGGGTGCTGCCATCGTCGGCGACGAGGTGCGCCTCTTCTTGTGCCGCATGAACGTCTCCCGGAACGCGCGCAGACAAATGCGCTTCGGCGATCAAAAGGTACGTTCGTACGTACGCCTTTCACTTCGCTTCAACCTCCTGGCAACCTTCGAGCGAATAAACAGCGCATGTTGCAATCGCTGGCAGGCTAACAGGCGGCGCACGTGTGTGCGTGCGTGAGTGTGACCTCCTCACCTTAGTTTTTATCACACGTACGAGCCATTCTTTGAATGTCGGCTGTCATCATTTGAGTCATTCCAACGATAGATACCGTTGTAATTGCGAGCGGCATAAAGATGTTGGAGGTATGCTGCTGCCTCTGTAGGGCACCAATTACCAACTGCTGTTGGTTGGATTGCTTAGGGTGCTGTTTAGCATGTGGGTGTCTCTTTGAGACCACCAGTAGCTGTTGTGAAGCAGCGCGTGAAATATGTAAAGTAGACATTCGCGCGATGCGCCGCCGCGATATATGCGTGTGTGTGTGTGTGCTCGTGTGACACCCACGCTTCTTTTCGCAGGTGGTGTTGGTGCAGGGCAGGTATCTCTCCTTCCTGCCGCTCTGCAGCCGCAACGAGCCCGTCTTCCTGGCAACCTGCACGCCCGTCGCGATGCCCGAGACGCGCGAATGCGTCGTCCAAGGCGCCACCAACGTCTTCACGTCGATACACTCGATGGACATGCGCTTCATCCACATCGACACAAAGTAAGTCCATGTGCGCATCCTGCACGTGTTTGCATCCGACGCTCGTAAATCACGCCGTGCATGCTGGTGTTGTGTTGCAGCGGCGAATTCTACCTAGGCTTTTCGCGACAAGACCTCCAGGGGGTATCCTGGTATCGACTGCTGCATTGGGAATGTACCAGAGAAGCGCAGACCAAACATAGATTAAGTAAGCCATTGTTCCGCTCTTGGCGAGCATGTCGCACATTGTCTCATTGTGTTTTGTTGCTGCTTTTTCTTGCCTCCCCCGCCGCGCGGACCAGTTACCCAATCGGAGCAGGAGCGCTCGTGCATTCTGCTCGCGCAGTTCCAGAACCGCGCGGGCGAGTGGATCTGGATGCACTGCGTGCTGCAAGTGAAGGAAGGCGGCGAGACTACCGCCGGTGGTCAGCAGCCCATCATCGTCTGCACCAACCAGGTGCTCAGCGATGCGGAGGCCGCCGTAATGAGGACCAACACGTGGCTGTATCATTACTACTCAATCCAAAACAAACTGCAGTATGGGCTTGCAGCGTACGACGTGGCACCTCCGCCAACGACGCGACTGCTCTACTACCCAGATCATCCTCAAGGTGCTGAATTCGGCCCACAAGCAGCAGGTGCCCAACACGAACCAACCAGCGCAGCGTATCCGCATCATGTCCCACATCTAAGCATGCATCATCATCACCAACAGGGTACCGCTCCACTGCACCATTCCCATCCACATCATCAAAGACGGACTGGGGAAGGGGCTGAACCAGTGGACTACTCATCATACAGTAAACGGCGCCGTAAACCGAAAGATCTCCGAAATCTAGAGCTTCAGATGGATTATGACACAAGCGCAAGTGCTGGAGGCGGCGGCTTGTTGGTCCTAACTCATGTATCAGAGAGAACATCACGCATGTCACTGAAATCGGACCCTAGCGAAATGATGGATCAATGGAACCCTAGCCCACCTTGGTCGGACACCTTACAGAAGGTACCCGATTTATGCCAACAGGAATTGTCCCCGTACATTGGCAGTGCGCCGCCTACGCCAACCGCCACGCCAAGCACCAACCAACATGGCAGCGCGTTCACTTTCGATTGGACGCCCGAGCAGTACGTACCCAGTGTGAGCGTACCCACAATGCCACCGCTTACAGAAGCGGACGGGAATGATGGTTGGCCACCTCCTGCAGGTGAGCACCGCTTGTTCCCACTGCAGCCACCACCTAAACGTCATCAGCCCCATACGCCAGGTCGACCCGAGTCCTCAGCGGACCGAGACACGCCCTAACATCAACTCCTCCATCGCCGCCCCAACTTGGACATCGCAATCAGTGCAATACAGGCCCGTACTTACACGTTCGACGAAACCAAATGTTTCCTAATACGATTACGTACATTCGTATCATACAAAAACGTTGTGTTCAACTGAACGGCTGCATGAGAGCCGTTCGTAATGTTCCTTTAATTGTAGAACGCTGACATGGTAGTCACACATTGCAACAAATTGCTAACTATGCCGTCCACGCATTGTATTAATTTATTTTCGACTTAACTAAGTAAGTAGGAGAAATTTGGTATGCATATTTAAGAACACGAAGGCACAAAGTATAGGAGTCTCCGTATAGATTTTTTATTATCAATAAATAAATTTCTAATTTTCGCACTTAGTTCGTCCATTTCTTATCGGACAACAGCGCTTTATCAACGACACGTACCCAATCAGCATGGTTAATGATCGACCCTTTGTACTCCATCAATCCCAAACGATCACGGCGTGTAGAGAGCGTGTCTATAACAAAACTGTGACATTCATACTTCATTCCATAATATAAAGCCTTATCGACATCATCCATGCGCTTGAGGAACTCCTCGAGAATGCTTCGAGGTGCACCGTGCCTATGCAATCCGCTGACAATTGCTTCGATACTAACATTGTACTTCCTAAACGGGGTTTTACCAACTTTAAGATTGAACCACTTCTGCGTCTCGAAGATGTTATTGAGCATTGGCCAGCGTTCGTTGGCAGCGATTGTATTTAACATGATCCATTCACTCTTGAATGCAGGGATTTTTGTTAGTTTCAGGAAATGTTGAAGGTCTGCATCTTCCACTGAGAGTTTGTCTAGTTTTCTCTTGCAAAGGTACGCAAATGTTGTTGTGGGTGTCGTTAAGTCTTCTGGCAGCTTGTGTTCAGCTAAATAGTCTACACAATACAATTGAACATGATTTAACCATCGAATTATTTAAATCTGTGAGAAAGACTCACCCAAAAACTTCTTATGCTCCAGAAACACTGATTTCTCATAACCATCCTCAAGACTGTCTAAATGTTCAATGTTAAACTGAGTTAACTTCTTTAAAATATTGTTGGATGATGTGTCTTTCACAGAGAGATAAAAAATATTCGACTGGAAAGCATAAATCAGTGAAATATACAAACAGAAGTAAAATAGCATAAAACTTACCAAATATTTTAGGTTTCCTGTGGCCCTACAATAATGGTGAATAGAAATTATTGAATTTAACCAATCATACTCAATTTAACTTACATATACAAAAGATGCAAATCATCCAAGTTATTCAACAACACCAAATAATTACTATACTGTTGAAATGCAACTGGTCTAGTTGCTAAATGTCTAAAAACGATATTCTTTTTCAAAGTATCTAATAAGAATAAAACAATCTATAAACAAAGATAATAAGTTGTCATAGTTGTTACATGTTGATTTTCAACTTACCTTTAAAATTACATTCCCATCATAACTATCAATAGCCTTATCTAACATATACAGTTTATCCTGTTGACTTTTAAAGTCTTCTAAAGGACAGTCCACACCAAGGCACAGTTTTCTCACAACTTCATCCATATGTAAAGTTTTTGTCTCAAGTGGTACATCTGTAGGAATGTGTACATCTTCCAAAACTACAAATGTTTTTTACCCATTGAATAAAAAGTATTTAATTAACAAATAAAAACCATACCTAATTTTAAATTTTCTGCTGATATAACAGACTGTAATGGTAAAGTATTGGATACTTCTAGGGATGAATGGAAAACATCACTTTCCTCGTGCACCTGGCTTGTTTCAATATCCTACAAACATTTGTAAGTAATATTTGAATTGCAATATATTTTCATCTTACATCATCATCAAATGCAAAACTATGCCCAGACGTTGCATTCCAGAAGTCATCTTCTTGTTTAAATTCCATTTATTTTGCAGGAAATAAAATAACTAGAACAACATTCGTGTACTTCCCGGAACTGAAACATAACAAACGCATTGGTTATGCTGGTGACATTTTGCGCACTAAGCGTTCAGCATGTTTAAAATCGGACATCAAAAGCGTTCTTCTATCATGTTATAGCTATAACCACAGCATACACATTATATACAATGCTAAATTTATAATAAACTATTAGTCTACTCAAGTCAGTACATTTTTCTTATTTATTTTTATGAAATATATTTTAAATTTGTCAAGAGACCTCTATTGAAGTTTCTTCTCCGGGAACTAATGGAATCCAAAGTGCGCAATCGCAACAACGGCCCAACTGTGTAACCTCAAACGTATGAGTGTTAACAACATTGTGCTTCATTGTGCAACGTGAATTTTTGTTCTGTTATCATGATGTACGTAAAAAGTTCCGGATAAATCGGTGATTGCATTGATCAGCCAGTTGTTGCTTTGATCCAAACTCACTGTTTAGACCGTGGGGCCCACCCCAACAATGTTCACAAACACGCAAAGAGCGGGATTTGGAGGGAACTCTAGTAAGTTATCTCACGTTTATTTATTTACATATTTTTATCTAAATGCAACGTCCTTGACTTACTTAGTATTTTTTGGTAGCATTTGGAAGTCCGGCGCAACCCAATCCGTTTGGAGGCACTTCTCAAATGTTTGGAGCTACTACCTCAACTTTTGGAACTCCAACTTTTGGCCAAGCTCCTGGAAATGTCTTTGGCCAACAATCTCAACAAAATCAACTCTTCAGTTCAGCAAATACATCTACTTTTGGCACATCAGCTCAAAATGCATTTGGATCTACTTCACTCTTTGGCCAGCAGCAAACTCCAGCCTCCACGTCTCTATTTGGCACAACTTCAACATTTGGACAGCAGAATAAACAACCAGGCTACACATTTCCTACTCCCCAGACTGGCCTCTTTGGCCAGGCTGCTTCAGCGCAGCAACCACAACAACAGGCCAACATGTTCCAACCTTCAACATCCACCAATATCTTTGGAGCATCTACAGGTGGCTTTGGAATGACTCCACAAACTGGTACTACTATCAAGTTCACGCCTGTGACTGGTACTGATTCCATGCAAAAGGGTGGTAATACTACAGTGATCAACACTAAACATCATTGTATCACTTGCATGAAAGAGTATGAGAGCAAGTCCTTTGAGGAGCTGCGAATGGAGGATTACGCCGCGAATCGGAAAGGGCCACAAGCTGGTAGCACTAGCGCATTTGGTGCAACGCCAACTCCGCAACCATTTGCAGCATCTACTGGAGGTGGAATGTTTGGACCGACGACCGATCCGAAGCTAGCGTTCGGCCAAACAAGCTCTACATTTGGCCAACCAGCACCCGCGTTTGGAGCCGCTGCAAACAGCTCTACTAATATCTTCGGCAAAACACCATTTGGATCAACAACCACCAGTGCTGCGGGAACAGGATTTGGATTTGGAACTGCACAGCAGCAACCAGCGACCAATATGTTTGGAGCAGCAGCCCAACAACAGAACAAACCGTTTGGCCAAGCTACACCTCTCTTTGGAACAAGCCAACCTCAATCGACGTTTGGACAACCAAGCGGTGGCTTCTTTGGACAGAATACTGCAGCAAGTCAGCCACAAAATTCCTTCTTCCATAAACCAGCACAGTCCACTTTCACAGCTCCACAAACCACTGGTTTTTCTTTCGGACAACAATCAGCTGCTTCCACAGGTGGAACAGGGTTGTTTCAAACACCTAAAACTACTGGTTTCTCAATGTTTAACACTACTACAACTACGCCATCGGCAGGAACTGCAGCTGGTTGGCCAGCGGCGAATACCTTCGGGACAAATGCGTTTGCTAAACCCGCACAATCCGCTTTTGGGCAGACAGCTCAACCTACATTTGGGACTGGACTGCAAGCGCCACAAACTAATCTGTTTGGGAACCTGGGAACTAAGCCGGCATTTGGTGCTACGTCTACTACGAATTTGTTTGGATCAACTACCTCTCAAACCACCTCGACTTTTGGACCACAGCAACCTAATACACAACAACCAGTGTAAGTTGAACTAACTTAGTTAAGTATGTTGATATCATGTGAATGAATATGTATCTTGTTTGCAGCACATTAAATACTTCCACACAATTAAATGACCTCCGACAAATGATTGCCAATTCCGATCCGTATGGTTACTCCCCCCATCTGGATAATCTAGATGCCTTTAAACCTAGCGCCGGATCTGGTGGTACCCACTACGTCACAAATCCGAAGGATCTTGACAACTACCTGAAAGAAACCGAAAACAACATATCCAGCAGTGTTCCCAAAATTAGGAAAATACAGGTTAAGAGTCCCTGTGCAATGGACAAGTGGAAGATGTTTGAATCTTCCTACGACGCGGAGGACTCTCACTCAAATCCAGCTGGACAAACAATCAACAAAAGCATCAAGCGCCTAACAATCCGGCGGGACCTTAATTTGAAGAAACCAGATCCTATCTATGTGGTTAAAGATGGCAAACTGGTGGAAAAGAATGCTCAAGATGGGAATAATAGTAATGGCAGTATCGGTAACCTAATAATGTCCCCACCTAGATCTTTACAAATATCGAGTTCCATTTCACAATCAACTAAAGACGCCCCTATTGAAAATGGTTCTCAGAAGAAGGATGATTCTTCTTCTAACGATCCAATAGATGATATGCAATCATGCACTCCCAAACAACCTGAGACGCACACGCAATCCATTGAAAAGAGAAATGTTGGGGTTGTTAATATTGACACTTTAGAAGATACAGCCCAGCAAAAGTTCCAAAGTTCTGCCGATATTGCAGATACCTGTGGGGTGATTTGCACCCGTCCACAATACTACACTCTCCCTGCTTTAGACAAACTTAACCAATTTAAAAATCCAGATAGTACTTGCTTTGTTGAGGGTTTCACCATTGGGAGACATGGTTATGGCAATGTGCACTTCCCTGATGTCATGGATATTGCCAATTTGAACATTGATCAGCTTGTGCATTTCTGCCACAAGCAGATTTGTATCTACCTCGATGACTCTGTTAAGCCGCCAGTTGGCGAAGGACTCAATCGTCCTGCACAAGTGACGTTGGACCGCGTCTTTCCTAGCAAGGACTCCTCAGAGTTGGAAGATCCGGAGAAACGCGCAATGGCTGAAATCGAATTTGAAGAAGTTTTGCGACGTGCATGTGCTAGAGCTGGGACTACTTTTGTTGACTACCGACCCGAAACTGGATCTTGGGTATTCAAGGTACAACACTTTTCTAAATATGACTTGTTGGATCCTGAGGAAGAAGATATTAGGCGTGAGGCACTCCAAGGACGCAAAACTACTGATGATGGTGCTGGTAAACAGAAAGTGAATGAACCACCAAAAATACAACAATCTCCACAGGAAACCCACGTTGAGGAAGAAACCAACAAGTGTAAAGAGTATGGCCTTGGTGGTTTAGGCGGCTCGGTAGGTCTAAGTGATTTGGGAAGTATTGGCGCAAGTCCGAGCAAAAAATCCAAGGTCACTACAGATGACTTACCAGGCATTGCGTATGAAACATCGCTGCTTTTTCCAACGTCCACGGTTGGGTTTGGTTTACAAAATACTCAGATGCCTATACTGGATGAGCATCCCTCGCACTGGGAGCAAGACAGAGCTCCGAAAAGAAATCTCCAATTGATGCAGATGAAGTACCACTTCTACAGTACTGACGAACATAGTAGAGCAGATAAGATGATTGAAGAGGGCGTAACTGACATGGATGGCATTCAGTCCGTTTATGAAATAAGTGAACAGGAGCAAACTTCCCCAGATGAATGCAGTAAAGACAGCATATCCGAAATGGAAAGGAGGCTCAAGGACAGAAGCTGGCCAGATGTGTATGTGCTCCGAAACGCGACTAGAAGAGTACCGAAAGAGAAAAGTCTCCTAGTAGACCGAGGTTTAATGGACGCCGCTATCTTCAAAGGTCGTAGTTTCAAATGTGGTTGGGGCGCTGGATTAAAGCTCTTTGCATTGACTGGAGATGATCGTATGTCAGAGGTGAGAGTAGCACTACCAGTTGAAAATGAGGAGCAAACAGATCCATTCAGAGATCATGAACATCTAAATAGGTTTATCAGTTTGATTTGCTCCGAGACCGCGCTTCATTTGGAGCATGATGGAACTGGAGATGTAATTCCTTTCTACCAGATGATTCAAACACCTCTAGCTGAGCGTTACCAGAATGAAGAAGGGGTATCACTGCTGGGACGGTTGTTGATCCTCTCTGAGAGTATTTCTCGAAATAATTTGCGAAACCAGCAGATGGCTTACTACCACAGTATCTGGAAGCTGATGGTTGCTTTCTGGGATGCCCCTAAAGGAGCTGATGGGGAGTTGTTTGGACCTAATGTGGATCACTTCAGACGTAGGATGTTCAACGAGTGGTTGGAACATGTTACGGGCCCGGTGGCTGATGAAATATTGGCAGTAAATTCCGGTACTGTATGTGAGAAAATTCTGACTTGTTTATCTGCTCACAAGGTGGAGGAAGCCGTTGATCTTGCAATCAAAAATGGATACCCTCAACTGTCTTTACTTATCTCCCAACTGAATGCCTCCAACATGACGCGTTGTTGTATGCAGCACCAGTTGAGCCAATGGCAATCATCTGGCTCCTTGGAATTCATCGCAGATGACATCAGGAGGATCTACATGCTAATCGCCGGTATAGTCACCTTCAGTGGAATCAATGTCTTGGAGCGAATGGATTGGTTAAGGTGCCTTGGCATTGTCTACTGGTACATCTCTCCTTCTTGGAGGAATGTCCAAATTGCTTTGGCTACTTTCAATGATGCCTTTAACAAGAGAACGGATGCGGCGTGTCCTGCTTCCAAATACGCGTCGATCCAGGATACCTGGGATATTCAGTACTACATCATGCAGCTTTATTGCAACAACCAGAGTCCGTTGCAAGTTCTCCTCTCTCCTCAGACGCACACATCTGATCCCAATGACTACCGATTGAGTTGGTTATTACAACAGGTCTTTCTCTCCATGGGGATTGGATTGGTGAGTGATGAATGCCATTACCAAACCACAACGAGCTTTGCGACCCAACTAGAAGAATACCAGCAGTACAAATGGTCCATCTTTGTTCTCCTCCATCTGAAGGATACAGTCGTGAGAAAGGATCTTGTAATGGGTGTGCTAGACCGCCATCTTGCTGACATGGATGCTGAACTCGTTGAGCATATTGTATGCACTTTCCACATCCCAGCAGTTTGGATGCATCAAGTGCTCGCCTCCAGAGCCAAGCTCCTTGGAAACCACTGGCATGCATTCAAGCATCTTGCGTATTCAGGACAACATTGTGATAGCCATGAACTATTCCTTCGAGATATAGTCCCAGTTCTGGTTGGAAACAATGAGTTTGACATTCTGGCACAAGTATTGGAAGAAATGGAAGAGAAACGCGCGCACATAACTAAATGGAAGTATGCCGGAGGACTGATCGCCAAATTCATTCGCTTCAGAAGAAACATGAATATTCTTCAAGAGAGAAAAGATGTTCCCGACGTAGAGGTGGCCGCAATTCAAATGGAGCTGAACCAGCTTTTGGCGCAGCTTCGTGGTTATCCTGTCGAGGACCACAGGCAAGTGATGGTGGTTGCGGAAATGTCCAAGTATTGTGTTAGCTTTTACACGAGTTTCATTGGACATGGTGTATACCCATTCAGCGAGCAGTTCAATTTGGTTAGGATGCCGTTTGATTACAAGTATGCGGAAATAAACAAGTTTCTTGCGCTGAGCAGGTTGCAGTCGATGCGTTAAGGAGTGGAGTTTACTGTACATTAATTTTTAAAATAATAATGTTCTTACTAGATTACTGATAATACATTATTCTTACAAATATTATGGAACTGAAGTAAATAAAATTTATTACACTTTAACGGTCACATTGTGTGTGGTAGTTGGTAGTCGGGGCTGAATTGAGTTGCGGGATATTACGAGAATATTCAAAGAGTGTTAATTAAAATGAGCTGCAATTGTATTAAACTTGGATAGGTCTGGACTACGCGGTAGATTCAAATCTCCCTTCTGCATTCATCTGAGACTTAGGTTAGGGAGGTGAGTACCGAGTAAGGATCCAGTACAATTAGACTTTATCCACACGAATCCTCTCTTGAAAGAAGTTGTTGGGACATCAACATGTAGCCTTACACTGACATATGTATTTACTCCACGGGGTGGCTTTGGAACGACAAAAAAAATATGTTATTAATATCAAAGAGGGAATCTAACTGTTTTCTGAATGAATCAAGGGGAACTACTCAATTGAATGTATAGGATACGCAACTTTACACCGTGTAAGACTGTCAATCGAAGTTTGTACATAGAAAATTGCTTACGGAACCTGAATACATGTGCAGACCTCAAGTAGATTAATCAATTTCAGCGCACCATAAACGTTGTTTCGGCTATCACGCTGCTCCAATTGACAACAACATCCAAGTGTACAGGAAGCATTCTTCTGCACGATGTCGATCTATCCCATTCGACGAGTACTCCTCTTCCGCTACTTGTATCAGTTGACGTGACTTTTACGTGCTTCGGAGTATTGCAGAATGGATAGGATAATTAGGTGTTTGCCATGCCAACACATATTTACAAAAGGTCAGGACATGCTATTTCTGTAGGTGCTATAGAAAAAGCATGGCTGGCGTGGGCAAGGTTGCGTCCTTGAATAAACAAACCTCTCTTTGAGGGTTTACCGCCTACCCTATATAATTGCCACGTTTATAATGGGTCGCATGAATATATAGGCATTTATTATCCAGAACAATTTGAAAAATATGTATTACAGTAGTTACCTATCAAGACTAACTCTAAAAAGGCACAACAAGCGTACTGAGAGAGTACCTGCTTATAACCTAAGTCGTCTTACGAGTAACTAGTAAAGTATCCATCTAAAACCTCTCGATTGACTCACTGTACATAATAATACAACCACGAAAATCAATAAATACTATCATTGCTCGGTGAATATATGATAGGATAGGAGGAAAAACTCTAAAATCTACGACAGTGGCTAATTGTTCATTTGTGTCAATGGTATGTAATGCCATTCTATTCATAAATGATCACAAACTGGTTGCGATTAAAACACGCTAAATGTCATCCACTAGCCAACTCTAGTCAATACGCGTCCAACGCGTTCGCATAAGTTGGATTCCAAGTATAAGTACATGAGGATTCATGCGCTAAGAACACAAAAAAAACCAAAGAACACCCGCTCCGTGGCAGAATGCATTGTCAATAAAACACTAAAATATTCGAAACTTGGAGATTATCGCGTCCGCTTGTGATTTCAGCCTCGCTTCTTGAGCACCATACAGGATTCTGTCTGCATTCGTTACGGTTTGCACTGTTTTCGACTTAGAAGTTCTGTTGACGCTTTCGCTTCGTGTCCATAGCATCCAGAATGGGCTGGCGTTTGGTTTGATACCGCCGACGCAATTCGTCGATTTCGCGCTCCATTTCGGCATCGAGTGTCGCCATTCGTTGTTGGAGTTGATCGTAACTGAGAAACTTTAGCTACAGAAATAAAACGTTACTAGAAAGCAGAAAGGATGGGTAATTAAAAGAAACTTACAAACTCGAAATCGCCATCTGAAAACCCCCGTATCATATTCGCTTTGTTTTCAAGCGGAGGCGGCGGGGGATGTTGCTGCAAAGGCGAAGAAGGTGTCACTGGTGAGGACACAATCACAGGCGTCGATGGAGGCACCTGCTTCATTTGCAAATGGTAATGACTTTGAAAACGCTGTTGTTCTTCCCCATTCATATCCTGCACGTTGTTATTAGGCGCATCTAGTGTTGTTGGGGATGTTATACCATTGCCCTGCTTCACCTCTGCTTCCTTTTTATCAAAGTGATCCATAAAATAAGGTCGGTAGATCTTCTGCGCTGAGCCGGTGTCATGCCTTCGCATAGTCTGTTCGTCCACATCACTGTTAATCACCATAGTACCCAGATCCGATTGCAGTTCTACCAACGTACCACACTGTGATGGATCTGCCCTTAGCGTGCCACCAGGTACCAATGTACCATCATCAGGAATCTGTACCATAGTCTGACTATCCGCCTCCGTGTACTGATACTCGTCCATTATATTCGGCTTCAACACCCCCGCAGCATCCGTGAAGGGCACATTCTTATAACATAGATTTTCACGTAGCTCATGGGCTTCTGCAATCATCTGACTCAGAATGCTGGGTTGCTTCGCATTCCCAATGAATTCATGTTGTAGGAGGTTCGTTGCGGTAGCGCGATCCTCCGGGTTTTTAACAAGACACAAACTAACAAACTCAATGAACTCTGTGCTCCACTGATCGGGTTTACGGAACGAGGGAGGTGGTTTAGTTGGAATCATAAAAATAGCCCTCATAGGGTGAATATCCCCATAGGGTGGTTTTCCTTCTGCCATTTCTAACGCAGTTATGCCTAAACTCCAAATATCCGCGACGCAGTCGTAACCTATCTCCTGTATCACTTCCGGTGCCATCCAAAATGGTGTTCCTATTACAGTATTCCGCTTTGCCATCGTATCCGTCAGTTGGCCGGCAACACCAAAGTCAGCCAATTTAGCATGGCCTTCAGAGTTCAGCAGAATATTACCGGCTTTAATATCTCGGTGAATCTTCCGACGCAAATGCAAATATTCCAGGCCTTTGAGTGTATCACACAAAATTGTAGCAATCTCATCTTCAGACAGTGTCTTTTTCCTTAATCTCATAATATCAGACACTGACCCAGCTCCACAATACTCCATCACAATCCACAGATCTGTATTCTTGAAATAACTACCATAATACTTGACCACATAAGGACTGTCACACTGTTGCATAATGGAAATTTCCTTGATGATTTCCTGCAGGTCTGTATCCACTGGAACTTGTTTGATGGCCAGAACTTGTCCCGACTCCTTGTGAAGTGCCTTATAGACACTGCCATATGAACCTTCTCCTAGTTTGCATATTATATCAAAGACTTCCTCCGGCTGTCTGGTAAGACTCTCCTCAGACAATTTCTTCAGCTCACTGCAACACACAAGCAGTAATGATTAGTGAATAATTGATACAAATGATGTAGCATTACGATCGAAGCCCGCTGTGACTAGCGGCTAGGAAAAGCAGTAAAGGTTAATCGATTCTCTTGCAAGTTTTCCGCGCTTAAACTTTTGCACAGGGAAAAAATGCAAAGTGAGGTTATTTGCTCCGAAGAAAAGCCAACGCGAGTGAAGAGAGAGTTGCTGCAGAATATACTGGATATTAAGTGGTGATACGGCAGGATTCTTGGCCGACTTACCTCTTGGAAGACATTTCGGCTTGTCGGTGTTGTCACGATAAGCAAATCACATAAATATCGTGCATTTTCGGCTGCAATCACACCGCACTCATCCTGCTTGGGCTGATACGGTGGTGACGATTTTCTGGTCTTGTAGGACTCGTGGGACTTGCGCTTGCTTGGGTCCTGTGGGTCCGATGCGTTCGACTGGAGCGGCCTTCGCTGTTGTCATTCCCACGCAGTGGCACACACGCACAACGCAATCAGCAGTGCGGCCATAGGCAAGGAGACGTGCTGGTGCGCGCTGAGGGATGCCGGAGGGAATGCAACCAATGCAATGGAAACGATGCGGGGGGGTAGATGCCACGAGTCGGCGCAGGGAAACCACACGAACATGCTGCATCGAACACGAAAAACCTCAACAATGCACAAGGTACACGTTGTCTACTTCCCTTGCTATTTCCTCCTGCATTCAATTGTCCTAGTGCAGCACCAGTTGCATACAGTCGCGCAATAACATTCATCCGAACGCACTACATGCATGTGCAATAAAATAACAACGCCTGGTGCATTAAAATAACGCTGATGCCGCTTTCGCCCACGCACCGCAAGGACATTTCGTCCATCTGCATCACCGTCAAGTGGAATGCATCGGGGAAAAAAACCACGCCACACGAGTAGATCAAGTTTATTTCATAAAATATATCATTCGCGTCATGTTTAGTCTCCATCGCTAGACGAATATGGACGAGTCGATCATTTCACGTTCTATTTTAAGTTGATTTTTACACATTGGCATCATGGTACAAAATAATAGATAAGAGTATAAATTATGGCGTGGGCGCCTTGCTGCAATTACATAGGCCGCCTTCGTTGCGCCTCTGCTTTGCAGCCATGTGCAAATTTGAGGCGTTAGGAGGAACTTGGGAGAGTTTTGGGGAATTATTCTCACATCTGCACAAATAATATCAGGTCATAGGCTTTGGAGACAATCGCTCTCTTCGCTGGTTTCCGCTTCCATACAAGGCAATTCGATTAGGCTATTCGTAGACCATAACAAGATACTAGAACTTCTGGTAATGGCGGGCACAGGCTTGAGATATACTAATTAACTTTAGAGAGACTAGCTGCGTGTACTTGATGAGGGTAATGGTTCCTTTCGAGAGGTAATCTCGTCGTCGGAGGATGCCTGCAGTGAGCCCCGACCGTTCCGCATTCAGCTGCCCGAATATCACTATCTTTGGTTTGAGTGTTTTAAAATTAATATCAGTTCCAATTAAAAACATAACTTTCAGCATAGTCTACTATCCTATCGAGCACCATGAGGGGTGAGTCTCATCCCCGCACAATCTGCAACTGTTCATACACTTAAAAGTGGGAATACTGTTTGATTACGCATTGGCGCCATTGTTAGGCCGTTGGTGAGCGACATAGCCATTCGCCGCGGCGGACATGTTCATGGAGGGATAGTTGATGAAGCCCAGGGCAGTGACGTCCGCGGCCACAACTGGTACACCACGTACCACTGGCCCCGGATCGTACTCGTCGTCATCGGTTTGCTCGTCGACGCGCAGCGGTATCGTGACATCATCCAGATCGTCGCCGCCTCCACGACCAGCATACCGCTGATTTCTGGCTTCAATGCCAGCAGGACTGTGATAGAACGACACCATCTCAAATCCAGGCCTCGCATCCGTCATCAGAATGTCACAGAGGTTCATGAACGTGGGCCTATCACTTGATTTGTGGCTCCAGCACCGCTTCATCAAATCATAGAGAATGTCCGGGCATTGCTCCGGACGCTCCATGATATTCCCACCAATCACATAGCGCAGCACTTGATCATTGGTGAGGCCTTGATAAGGCTGTGACGCCAGAGTCGCCATTTCCCATAGCACCACGCCATAACTCCACACGTCGCTGGAGCTGGTAAAGACGCCGTCCTTCAAACTCTCTGGAGCCATCCAGCGCACCGGCAATAAGCCTTTACTACCTTTTCTATAGTAATCAGTCTCGTAAATATCGCGTGTCATACCAAAGTCACCAATTTTTACTACAAGATTCTCGGACACCATGCAGTTGCGCGCGGCTACATCTCGATGCACAAACTTCATCGCTGATAGATAGGCCATGCCATCAGCGATCTCAATCGCCATGTGTAGAATCTGATGCAGGTTAGGCGGCCTTCTCTCGATGCCATCATTAGCCTCCGCTTCGGAATCCGGACGGTGTGACCGAAGATAAGTCTTGAGATCCCCATTAGCCATCAACTCCATTATAACTAAGGTGGGCTGTCCTTGGGACACTACACCCAACAACCGCACCACGTGCGCCGTATCAAACGCCTTCATGACGCTAGCTTCGTTGAGAAATTCAATCCGCTCCCGGTTCGTCGCGTGTTCATTCACGGTCTTCACCGCGCACCGCACCTGGGACTTGCCCTTGATATCCTTCGCTATACCCTCATACACCATGCCGAAACTACCCTGCCCCAACTCCTTCAACAGTTTTATCTTATCGCGCGGCACTTCCCAATCATCCGGCACGTACGGCGTGGGCACATAGTCAGGATTGATCGTCGTGATCAGTCGCATGTCATCTTTGCGCATGTAGCTGCGCAGGAAGAAGCTAGCCATAATGAGGATGATTACGAGGAGGACGCCAATTACGTAGTAAATCACTTCGCTGGATTCCTGCACGTAGAAGTAGAAGACGTGGGTGGCGCGCCCGGTGCCCGCCTGTGATGTCACCGACATTTGCACGCTCCAATTACCTGACTTCAGCCGGCTCAACTTGTAGCTCCGTTTGCCCCTCACATGTTCCTTGGAGATGCACTGCGTTTGATTGTGGGGCTGTAATCAAATAGAAATCAAACCTGCTTTATACTCCACAGCTCTCTAGTCTTTTATTGCACCTACGTCATTATCGTCAACGTTGCCGTACGTAATGTGATACGATTCGATGTAGCCGTTTGGATCCTCGGGATCCTCCCATGAAATGATGGCCGAATCAGACGTGATGTTTGTGATCACAAGATTCGTAATCAAATCAACATCGTCGCGCATGAGTGTCCGTTCTTGGTCACGTGCAGTATCACTGCACTTGTCCTCTTCTTTCTCCAATGCTTTCCCATGACGACAGATTTTCACATAGACGCTGTATTGCTTGTAGTGGACCAAATTATCGATGAAAGCTTCGGTGCCATTGACGATGATCTTTTCGATGGATAGTACACGTCCCAGTCCTGTGAAAACCCAAAAGAATTGCAAACAACTAGTGCCCTATTTATAGTTAAATAACCTACTATCTATCTTATCCTTTTCCATGATAGATCTTGTTCGCCTCGTCAGGTGTTGAGGACTCTCTTCCCGTTTCAAATAAACAAAATCGTATAGGACGTCTTCAAAGTCGATTTGATTCTGCGCGGTGGTAGTGTTTATGTACACATTGCTCCTAGATGGACTCAACGTGTCCGTCGCGCAAACGCAGGTCTTGTTATCATCGCCAACACGTGGTGCGGTTGTCGTGGGATGGACAATGGGTTTCACTTTGGCGTTACAAAAGTCCCGCTCTTGTAGCACGTCCATTGGTACTTCGCTAAGGGATACAACGTAGTGACTGATCTCGCCGTTAGGTGACGTTGGAGGTTTCCACGAGATGTGCATGCTGTGATTCGTTGCAACCAACTTAAGCCCCACTGGCTTTGAGGGTTCTAAACATAGCGTGAGTTATTAATACACCTGTGCCTAGTGCTACTTTCTGCTACAAATTCGGATTCAATTGGACTTACTTCCGGGTTCTGTGCGGACATATTGGATCGGACTCTGGCCGCCTGAGTCCTCACTGCCTATCATGAAGGTAACCACATAGAACGCATATTGGGTGTAAGGTTTGAGGTGACTTAAGAGGTGAGTTACTTTGTCTTCTGTCGGCTTCACTTCCACATTGCTCCATCTGGAAAAGCAACAGTCAAAGTAGGAAGAATGTGAGGTTATGGCACTTACCCTGAACCGCCACAAGCATCTCTTCCGTCAAACATGGTGATGTTTTTGTGTGGTGCTTCAATGCTGTAGACGATGTAGTAGAGCAGCTTCCGATGGTCCGTTATCGCAAACGGGTCCCACGTCAGTATGATCGCTTTGTTGTCAGGCTTAGCAGTGACATTCAATTCAGTGATGCGACCTGTAAGGATTACCGTCCATAACTTTTACGCGGATTGCAAAGGAAGGCATTAACTCACAAGCAACCTTATCGCCATTGGAATTTGTCGCGACCTCCATTTCGTCGTAATCGGGGAGCTTAGCTACCTGCTGTAGCGTCCGAATTCTATCCAGACATAGCTTGGGATTGAAGTGAAAGAAGAGCTTTCCGGCGTCAATGCGCAGCGTCTGATTATTCCACTCCCACAGCTCCTGCAGATTCGGATTGTCGAGCACGAAGATGACATACTTTTTGCTCTCCAGCACATTTCCACGGATACGTCGGAGGTTCTTAAGGAAATTAAGGGATATCAGCGGAAAGGACCGCACGATTTTCAAATAGCCATCGATCACTTCAATCATACCCAAGCTCTCCTCCAACTTGCCCACCACATTTTCTACGTGAAACAATACACATCGATATTGAACACATTTCCGAATCCGGATTTAAATCGCGCTAGATTTACTTACTTCCCCCTCGAATCTGAATTTCGAGCGAGCCGTTGATGTGCGTACATCCGCGCAATTCCTGCACGGCCTGGAGGCTGTCGATCACGATTCCCGGACATTCCTTCTGGCATCGTCCGGCTGCAAAAAGAAAACAAAAAAGCATCGTGGTGCATGTGCGGCGCGTGACAAAGCCCAGCTTTCTCACCCTCGCACTTGAAACATTCGTTGTCGCGCTCCGTATGATCCGCCGGACATTCCAGCACGCACTTTCGCACAGAATTACCCTGCGCATCGATCATCGCGAGCACCTTGTGATATTTGTCCTGTATCATCGTCTTGGATGTGGTCAGTTGCAGTGGGCGGGGCATGGCTACGCATTCGCTTTTCGTGACGCATCTCCGATTTAAGTACTGCCGAGCGTAGCAAAACAAATTAATTACGACCTCGCCAATAATAGACCCGGCTAACGAAGCGTTGTTTTCGAGAAAGGGCCAACTAATTGGCCATTGACGAGCAGCGCTAGACTAGTTGGAAATAATTACCATGTACGCGTCGTCGGGGCACTTGTCCATGCAGCCGTTGCCCAACATGGCGACGACGTTGCGACACACGAGACACTTGTATGGCTCATTGTCCTGGCAGCCGATGCACTGAGGGCCGCAGCAGTTGCCCTTGGAATCGCAGGAATTGTTGCAGGATGGCGGACAGGAGAGCTGACAATGTTCGCGGTTCCAGCAGCGCCCTCTAGGACAGCCGGTAAGGGCGACGCCGTTCATCATGGCGGAGTCGCTAGGACTGGGACATAGCGGACACTCCTCTTCAGACTTGATATTCTTCATAAAATGCTCCCCGCTGCGGTCTTGTACGATGGAGGACCAGTCAATACTGTGAACGAAACACAAGGAGGGGTTCTTGTCGATACGGACAAGACCTGAGGAAATCTCGCGCAGGTTATGCAACCCAATGTCCTGGAGATTAGCCATCTCGTAGATGATCAACGAGTATTCGAACATTTTCGTTTGTCCACGAATCACGGCCAAGTTGGGGAAAAGCTGGCCAACGCTGCGCAGTGAAGTGACGCGATAAAGAAGCAAATAATCCGTGATCTCGTAGAGATTCGGGAAGGAGATGTTTCGAAACTCGGCTTCCGTTACGTTGTCAAGCAGCAGGATTTGAACGAAACCCTCCACGACTGTACAGTTCTCCAAGCCTTGGAAACTGCTGATGTTGTTGCGGATATCCATGCTCTTGCAAACTGAATGAATGTTGTGACTTACAATGCAGAATTGACTCTTCATTGCATGCACTGAATATAAAGCAGATTTCGCCCTTACCGACTGGCATGGTTGACATGTTATTCTTCGGTGACATCCCGCTGTTCGTGAGTCCTTCCGCAGCCGAATTGCACATCACCGTCGAAAAGATCATCAGCGCAAAGATGACACTGCCGCAAACAGGTCTATGCTGCCCCATCGAGGGGGAAGTGGTTCGCAGAGCAATATGCATGATGATTAGAACCTTAATTTTGCTCCGTAACGCCGATCATTGCTCGTGGTTGTTGGCATCCATCATAGTCTATCTGCAACCAAGCGAACAACACATCAATCAAGTGCATAAATTGCTACTATTCCGCACGCATCCAGTGAAGCTAAACAGCGCGCGCGGTCTTAATCATTAATGGCTTCCGTCTGATGGCTTATTCATTTTTAAGATGCAGGATGTTGTTGTTGTTGTGCGTCGCTCGGCGGTGTAATGCTCGCTAGAGGGCACTCGTTGTCAGCTGTGTTTTGTTTTATGCCACAATTATCGTGCACTTTAACGACGCAGCGAAACTCGCCAAAGTGGCAGATAGTATTCGCTTCAGTGAGATGAATATTAAACGTGTAGACGCATGGAACCACATCGGCGACACATAAAGCACTTATCACGCGCGCCACCGAATTCGGCACTCTGTGCGTTTTCCGCGACTTGCTGGTTGCAGGTGCGCTCAGCGTATGCGGAAAGCGCCTGGGCGCTTACGAGGCACATAAAGCGTAATGCGACGTTTTATGTGCGTCGTAAAACGGTTTTAATGCAGAAACGGCCTTGAGCACTCGCGGAGAGCGCGAATTTTGTCGCGAATGTGCGCGCAACACCGACTTGCCTCAATAACATCTTCTGCGGCGCGCTTCTCAGCTGTAATCGTCGGGCGGCGCACGCGACGTCGGCGGCGTTATCAACGCATTTGTCCGCGACGCGCCGCGATGCACGGAGTCGTGTTGTGTAACGTGCGGGGACGGCGCGATATTAATGGGTGCTGCGTGCGCGCCGAGCGTGGTTCCCATGGTCGCGGACGCGCAAGTCAAGCACTAGGTCATAGGGCATGCGGTGGGCTTAATCAAGGAATCGTTTGATCGCCGAGAGGTGTTACCGATGATGATTGGCCGGTGATTGGCATTCAATAATGGTGCCAATTGAACGCGGCGTCCGTTTGGCTGCGGGCTATTAATGTTTATCATTTGGTGTGTTGCTGCTCTGCGCCCAACGTTCGATTAAAAATGCAAGCATACGTTTTATTATGGCCAATAGGTGAGCCCAGTAATTGCGCACCACGAACGTCAGTGAACGTATTAATGGATTTCTTACATGCAATGCATTTTCGGACAAAACATCTTTTGCGCTTGATGTTCGCAGGGTGATGTTGCCGCACGTCAAAACCACACGCATTAAACCAGTAGAAATGCAGATGATATGGGTGAGAGTTGCAAATGTTTGCAGACGCACAATAACTCGCTCACACGTTTATCTCTTTTCGAGTGATGTAAATCAACGCACTGATTAATGCTTAAACATTCGCAGTTTGTTTACGTTAACCGAAAATACAACAAACCAACATCGAAAGCGACGTCTGGCGTCTGGAATTCGAAACGCACTAGCACCACTTGCGTCACCTCACCTAAGCCTCTGAAAACAAAGTTTGTTTTATAAGGCTTGTTTTACCCTGCGATAAAATGCGCAAACAACGCGTGTGGATTGTGACACAAATTCGTCGGCAGCATCTCCAAACGTACGTTCGCACGCTTGTTTATTGTCGATCGATCCATCGCTTGATGGGCCACCGATTAAAAGGTCGGGTCAATCGAATTTCGACGTGCGATAAACTGGATGTTCATTCACATATCCACATGCCAACTGTGGTACGCCTCGCATGCCGAATGCGACAAAGTAGCAAGTTTGACGCAGATAACTCGAGTGCTAAGTAAATTCGGGAGCCGCTTATCATGGCAGAGAGAGGGTTTTTTGCATCAACGTGCACAACATGTTGCATAACGCTGCTGTGGGGGGAATCCGAGTCATTTTGATAAGGACACACAATAAACGTAAGATTGACATGAATAATAATGAGTAAGTCACACTTATTTCGGACGATTTCAACACATGGCAAATATGCAATCAACGCGATGCACTGCGATATAAAGCACGCTAGTTAAACATAGTTTACATTGCATGAACATGTAACGAGTAGCGGCGAGCGGAATTTATTTGTATATGGCAGTGCAAATCGCAAGTGACAAACATGCGCCAATTAACGTGCGCAGCATGCCTTTACTTGGCGGTTGTGATAGTTGGGAAAAAAACACACAACACACCGCAGCACGCAAACAACTTACTTATTATGATTGCAAGTTGTTATAAGCTTGTATGATACAATCCACAATCGACGATGAAACCTTGAATGACCGATCTGGCTTAGCGGAGGCGGCCACCACCCTCATGGATGTCTCGGTTTCCATAGGCGCAAGCGTTTTCGGCACGATCTTGGCAACAAGTAGGCAAGTCGGGAAAACAACCCGCGTGTGCGCAATTATTGAAGATCGCAAAAGCTACAGCCGTGATCGACGTGTACACGGCGGCGGCGCGTAGCAACGGCATGGCAACAATAACCAGCGGGCGGCATCGAATGTATTGCAGTGTAACACAATACGCGGAAATATAATGCCGATGGATGAAATAGCGACGCAGGCAGGGGCACTACGATATCGTCAGCGAAGATGGGGTGAGAAGTTTTGGTTTGCTCTTTTAATCCATAGCACACTCCTTGTAATGTTGATGGCCTACTGCCACTTGTCACTTTCAAGGCTACCAACCGCGAAGCAGCAGTAACCCCAAGGGAGAACATCTGTTGGCAACTAATGACGGTTGATCGTTGTCAATCGCACAGTGCAATGCAAAACCGCAAGATAATCGCGCACGATTTGCGCCGATTCAGCACCAAATCGCTAATTACTGTTTCCTGCAGCTGTGCGCGCATTGTTCGAGGGAGCGCGCGCCTCGATTTCGCGCTGTACGTAGCCGCAATGCGAATTGCCTTCAATGCGATTGCGATGATTGCAGGCAGTTGACCCACGACGTCGTTTTCGTCTCACCTCGCCGGTAGTTACGTGAAAATAGCGCAGACAACAGGTATGTACAGAGTGCTACTTGGTGTTAACGACCCTATGATTCTAGAAGTCCGAAAGAGTCCCATGCCGTTTTACTTCCCTTTCATCTCCTCGAATTCTCCAAAACACTCCACTGATTCGCCCTGATGATTCCTGGCCGAACGATGTTGAAAATAACTGCGTTTTGTTTTAGTAATCATGGTGCGTGGGAAATATTTGTCCGGGTCTAATGCAATGAGCGCAAATTAATTAGAGATGAGAGAGGAACTCGTGCTGGCCGCATGGCTCGCGCCGTCTGCGAAACTAGGACTCCGTCTATGTTGTGACGGCGTGCGGCGCGCAATCGATATCGTCGGCGGGTGTTCCAGACGCCAGTACCTCACCGCCGCCGCCAATTTTACA
>JAODGC010000004.1:7580807-7600728 GCA_027574925.1 Ecitoglossa quadriceps
ACGAGTCGCACTGCGTCGGGGTTTTTATCTTGCGCAGAGTAGTGGGGCAAACGAGCGAGCCGCACTTGCGATGCGGTATAAATCACTCTACTTTGTTCTCAGCCACGCATCTCGCAACTGTATTTCAGTCCCCATCAAGCGGACTTTATTATCGCTATTTTCCAATGCAGTAACCTGACATAACCTCTCATTGTTTGCGTTTATTTATAGACATCACGCTCAGTTATTGTTGTTCTTGTTATTTATTTATTCCGCTCGGCGTGTGTGCAGATTGCACAATCGCGACTGTTGCTTTCTTGTGCACATTTCGGCACGGCGGAGAATCGCGCTGCATAGGTGCACACACTTTCGCCTCGCGTGGTCCACATTGATGGAAATGGTAACAATCGTACACATTGTTATTGTTAGCACACACGTCGCGTTGCAATTTATGCGTATTATGGCTGTAATCGTCACGCCAGTTTGCAACAATTTGGCAATTGGTCATCCTTGTACGTTTCAATCAAACTTCATGAGTGAAGTGCTATACCATTAAGCGCAGAATTTCATGTACAAGGAGACATTTTGAGGAGACAAAAAACGGAATTAGTGCAAAAGTTGTCCTTCACCTCTTGTTTGAATTTGGGTAATAGCATAAGGATCCAGCATTCCTAGCTGAATGCAATCTACGCAACCATAGTTAATCATAGTAATGATAAGAAAGAGTACCAACCTATGCATCACTCTCACTGCATTGTGGTTATAGTGTTCGCCGAGCCGAATTGCGGCCTGAGCTAATTGACAATAAGCAAATTGCCTAATTGCAGCAGTTAATATTTAGCATTGGGCTGATTAGACCGCGAGTGTCGCTGATGAGCGCCTGCTGATAAATTAAGTATTGCAGGCGGCTGCTTTTTGACGTCCGGCTGCAACTCTTTTCGCTCCCCTGCAATGGGAGCCAGCAAAAGGAGCAGCTGGGCACGTACTGGACGTTTTTGGTTTTCGTGTTGCATTCGCTGCTTCGGCCGACATGTAGCGCGAATGCAAGAATACACACGCGTACGAGGAAAGGTTGTGGTGGTCTGGCTGCGCGACTTGCGATCCGGCCGGCTGCTCGTTAAGTATTACCGGTTAGCGCAATACTGTTTGTTGCGTGACATTTTCTTTGTTCGCGCCCTGTGGGTGGATATTTTACACTTGTTGCAGAAACGCCATTCTTATCAAGCAGGATAAGCAATATTACGCTATCACATCAACGTACTTACTGAGCATCCACGAAATGGTTACAACATCCTTCGTATCCTTTTATTGCGCAGATGCACTTCCGGTTGGAATTGGTGCGCTTCGCGGGCCCACTGTTTCAACACTGTTTCCGCTTTATGGTGTTCCGCCAAGTGAGGAGATATATTATTGTTGTTGCTGGCTGGTAGCGTTTTTGTTCGCCTTGGTGCAATTGGCTTTGTGCACGTTGGATGCGCCGCCGCGCGTCGGTTGGGGACGTGGTGAACGCGAGCGTGAACGCGCGTAAACTACTCGCGGAGGCCGCTGACTGCTGCGGCTTAAGTTGGATACAAAACGGCGAGCCGCGTGTGCGCGCCGCCAAGTCGCAGGCTCGCTGAGTGCGATTTTCAATCATCGGCGTATAGGTCCAACGCACAGCATCCAGCAGGCCAGATCAGCAGTAACTGCATTGTTGAGCCACTCAATTTTCGTCCCCATGCTCATGCCCATTTCAGCAAATTCATTTAAAAGTGGAAGCTTATCAAGCGCGCGATTGGCACATGATGATCAATGATCATACCTCCGAATTGCATTATTTACATCAAGACGAACCATGTGCGGCTGTCGAAAAAGTTTCTCTCCGACCGTTTCCTCATTTCGACGGTTTCTAGGCGCGCGCGGGCCCCTTCTGGGCCAGCCCTAGGTGCGTAATTCATAGATTTTGCGTTTCGTTGATTTCGTATGGCTGAAATAATGAATAATGGTAATGGCGTCTGACGTCAGGAGCGCCGAGTGGCGAACCGGCCCGGGTCAGTGGACGTAGAAGTCAAGGGCAGCGATAGCCGGCCAGCATCCTCATCTTCAGCCAGCAGCCAGCCGAAGAGTGCGAGACGATCGCATGTTTGCACTGTGCGCATTCTTCGCGTACTATACCGATCTAATGGTCATTACGCTGTGCGGTGCAATGTGAGGTACAAGACGCGCCAAAGAAAAAAGTGGAAACCTTGCAGCAATAGCGATATTTACGATTATTATTGTGTGACTTCCTGATTCCAATAAGAGTGGGTGAGTTATGCCCAGCAGGACAGTGTGTGTTAAAACGCCCACGAGAGAATATAAGGTGTGTGCCAAAGTTTCAAATGGTAGCATCAAAGTGTAGGCAACCAAGTATACCGTTCACTATGCACCACTCTCTTCTATTACCACGTGGACCCCCAACGCCATCTGTACTCGTGGCGCCCAACATACGTAACGTAACACACGGCTTGTGATATACCAAATGAATTATTAATCAACTCACCACTTGATATCTCTTCCTCCTTTCCATTTGTGTCTGTACCATCTACATTGTCGATTTGAACGCTTGAAACCTCGACAACAATCTCCGCCGCCGCAGGAATCTCGCTGCAACAAAAAAACAATACTCTTTAGACTGGTTGGTTGCATAACAAGCAGTGAAATACCACGTCCATATGCAGAAATTGGCGATAACTTTACAAAGAGCAGGGACCAGTTATGCTTATTACGGAGCACAGTTGCAAAATGTCAAGGACGATCTTAAGACGAGCGTTCCAAGAAGGAAGAAATACAATCTCATTGTAGTCGCGAGTGGTTTCTTTACGTAATTAAATTATTAGTGCATGACAAGCATCGTGCTTCTGGTGAGTGGTCGGCTGCTTAAAACGGTTTTGCACCGGATGGCTACTTGCAACTTTTGGCCGTAATTACTTGCGCATTCGATAAACTATCCATTCACGAAATCAATTTATAAAACTGAAGAAATGCCCGCCCTCGCTGGCTTTCCAAACACTTTCAAAAACGCGCGCTAATTTGAGAAATACGCTTGGATGGGATCATAAAGTGTTGGAGGCTTCATGAATGAGAACGAGGATTAATTGAGCATGGCTGATTTGCAAGTGTGTGACGCGCGCTTTGGGAACGAAAATGTCGATGTGCACGGTGCACCGCCATCAAAAAGTCGGCTTCTCATCGTCTTAATTCAATTTCTAAATTATGCTTTACTTTCTCGCATTGTGCACGACAGGTCTGGCGGTATAGTTCCCATCGTCCCATAGTTTTGCGGAGCAATGTAGTTACGACACTTGCCGCGAGCGATTCAAATCTTGCCATTCTCGGCAACTTTTCCTTCTCTGGCACCGCAAATATGCCGACTTTTTCGCATCGACTGTGAGCGTTTCTCTCCTGCCACGCGATAAGCGGTCATTGCTTATAATAGATATCATAGTTAACGCCTAGGTCTTTAGTCTTTAGCGACAAATTGCATTTAATTGTTGATGGCGCACACGCGCGCATGACCTCTTTCCACGCGATTTTCTCTCATTACAATCTCTTTGGTGGAGGAGCTAATGGCAGCTGTAAATGATAGCGGTTGATGGCTAATGATGGTCAATGGTCCCTGGGACATCCGCTAACATCCTGGACCCATTCACAACATGTTGTTCAGCGTATATGCTCATGTTTAATTCAAGTGGAAATCATGCCAATGTTACGGATGTTGTGAGATGCTAAATGAGCTATGCGCCTGGATGCTTTTACATGGATGAACTAGAACGCAACAAAATGGCCGCCGCTGACATGTCCGCCGATGTTATGATTATGACCGCAGCGCGAAAGAATGTTTCATGCAGTGAAGGTCACTCGCGTTTGTTCGCCGCGTCGTGTACAATGTGTGCAAAAAAAAAAAAAACACAACGATTTACCGTTGCTCGTCGTACGTGCTTGGAGCGATGTCCTGCAGACTCTCGTCCTCGTTGTCAACCTCGCCAATTGTGGACAGAGGCTGGCCAGTGCTCCAGGCGAATGGATAAGCGTCTTCATCCCTAGCCCACGTGGAGAGACCACATTCTGCCAGACCGTCTTGGTCTCCAACATCATGCTCCTCCATGTCAACTTCATCTTGGTCTTCAATGAGTTTCTCCTCTTCTTGTGTTACCTTTAGGGCTATATCGGTGTGGCTTAACTGTTCTTGTCGAATAAAGACCTCTGATGCGTTGCGGTCACAGAACTCAGCTTCAGACTTGTTGGATTTCGGTACAAAATCCACAAGTCGTGGCAGTACCTTCATATTCTCGTCTTTTCTAGAGTAATCGTTGTTATTCGTCTCGATTACTTTCAGTTCTTCTACCTTGGCCGCTTCCATCATCTCACCGTCTTGCATTTCCCTTTTCGCTTTTTGTCTATTATTGGTCTGTTGATGCTTAGTCCTTGGTGGAGGAGGTGGTGGTGGTCTTCTCTTTGCTTTATCTGCACTGGGACTGTTCAACACAGCTGCTTCGACTATCCGCACATCCTCATTTGCGTAGCTCAGCGGGGCATCTTGAAAATTAGCCGGGGGTTGAAGTGTAACTTGGTTTTCCTTCGCTTGGAGGGAGACCAGTCTTTCAAAAAGCAATTCTTCGTTCGGAGAGTGCTCCACATCGAATGGATTTGTCTGATGGATGCGTTTTTGAACTGCCGTTGGGGTAGAGGGCATGCTTCCAGCAAAACTGGACGTGGTTGTTGTTGGAAAGGAGCCGAAACGATCTACTACCGTTGAGATAGAGCTCCCGGTATCATCGGACTCACTAAGACAGTAAGATTCCTGCTCTTGGGAGAAGAGGTCTAGATAGACCTCTGCATCCGGAGGGTGTATGACATCCGCATGGAGGGATTCTTGTGAAATTCGTCTTAATTTGGGAATTGAGGATACCTCCTTCTCTTGGTCTTCGGAACTATCAGTAAAGCCTTTCGGTACGGGAGATGCGTGCGGGTCTTTTTTCTTAGGGCCTTTTCTTGGTGGTACTGGCGGAGGTGGTGGAGGTGTTCGTTTCTTCTCCGCACTGATTACTAAGGGTGCTTCTGTTTTACCATCTTCGTGAAGGGTGATTGGCGCTGAGGAATGTAGGCGATGTCGTACTTGCAGCTGGATAACAACATTCGAGTCCTTTAAGCAGCGCACACAATCAATCCGAGTCATTGATGTAACTTTGATATTATCAATGGCCAGCACTTCGTCTCCCTCGGTTAGAACACCCCAACTACCGCGCACTCGTGAAGCAGGACTATCCGGGGCACACGACTGGATAAAGAGTCTCTTCACAAACTCCGCTGCCTTGGTACCTCCTTCGAACTTTAATCCGAAACCCAAACGTTCGCCAGGTAAACGATACACCAACACTTGTTCTACGCAATAGTCCGGCGTGCCATTTTGTTTAGTGGCGTTAGTTTCCTTGATTGGAGATTTTGGGATTGCTGACACTGCGTCTCCTATTTTCAACACGGTCACAAAGCCAGAGGGATCTGTAGATGGGTTGGTCCTAGCTGGTTCCTCTGGATGGTGTGCTTCTGCATTGGCAGCACCCACCGATACCACCGTCACGTATTCACTCATCACTTTGTTCAATGCTGGGGGTGGTGCAGGCAGACGCCTCACAGCTGCCTCCATCGCGACCTGCAAAAAGCAACTAGTTGGATGAAACTCAGCGAAATGTACTGCGCCGCTGTGAGCTAACTCGTATGTGGTTTTGATTAGTGGCACACGCAAGATGCGCGCTAAACTGCCCGGCTGTCTCTCCTGCGCGCATGCATCTCAAACCTAGTGACCCACTGACGTGTGCGCACCCATTTCAAACGGTGCGCGGAGAATACCAGCAGACACACGGCGCGAGAATGAATGCCTAACACACTTGCTGCGTCCGGCTAGTTGGAAGACACACGCCAGCCGCGTAGAAATCTCTTTCTAGCGCGCAAATTCATTTCTACCATCCGTACATGTATTTCCCCACATGGACACCAGCAGTGCGATGATAACGGTATGCCATGGCACTCCACTGGGCACGTACCCAAGTAGTGCAAGCCGATCATGTTGCGGGTGCGGTAAAAAGGGTTTTATAGTTTCGGTAGGCGACTTACCCGCGTGCGCGCATTGCTCGTTATGAAAACAATGCACTTGTTGGACTTAGCTGTACCTGCAGGTGCACTAGCTGGCTGGCTCTCGATACTCGTCGTCCTTTCCACGGGTTAGCGTAAACAACACAAGAGTCGCGTGTGCGTGCGTAGTGTTTGCGCGCACCTCCCACGGAGCCCCACTTCTGCGCCAGACACCTGACCTCACCGCAGCGCGTCGAAGGCAACTCAGGTGCAAGTCGCGTTCATCTCACGCAAATGCCCCCCAAACAAAGCCCAAAGAGACCCACCACCCTATACAGCGCGTCACCGAATTTAGCTCCACACAACACCTACGACGCCACCGCAGATTACTCCTGGCTCGTACAACTAAACCTCGTTAATCCAAACGCGGCAAGCACAAAATTACGAGTAAATGCTCCACCAGGCACACAGCACCGCGCTAATCCAATATAAGGTCGGTGAAAGTTGCCTCTCTTCTTCCTTCCTTCTTGCTTAGATTGTGTCAATGGGTCGCATATTTCAACAATCGCGTAAATAGCAAACATTCCGCGTGCACGCAGTGTGGACAATAAAAAGCTTGTACGGTACGATTCGTTACAAATCATTAACTTCAGACTAACAAGCAAGCGGTTCTTCACTTGTTTACAAATAAAATTTATGGATATTTACTAGTAACACATGAGTACCTCAATGTGGAGCTGTTATTACGTCTATTTCAGTTGGTCTTACAAGTAGATTCAAGAGGAGGTCTTAGGTGTGGCTAAGCTTTGCTACTCTACCTTCTAAGGTTTTGTAATAATCTAATCCGTCGAAGGTCTGGAAACTGTAAACCTCCCAGCTTTCCCGCACTGCACTTGACACGTACCCGTCGGTAAGAAACATTCCCACTTTCAAAACTTGGTAGTACAAGCAAACCAAAAAATTCGCCAGGAATACCATAAAAGCATTTTTAGGTTTCCAAACCGGAATCATAAAGCCCAGCAATCCCTTGGAAAAATTCAGAGGTAATTCACTTGTTTACTATGGAGTTTTGGAGGTATTCTAGTAATACATCGAAACCTAACGTTAGATCATTCAAAGTGAGTCTTTTATATAGGTCTAGACTTCTGTGAGAAACTCTCAGGTTAAGCAAAGTCATCTTAATGTAGGTCCAGCCCTTTTTTGATATCTGCATCTGAAACATTTGATATTACCATCGAGGTTATGTTTCAGCTGCTGTGAAGGTCAACTAAAAGTGTTCCAAGTTTGCACCAAAACTGGTTGTGTCCAGGTTTTGTTTGCCTCCCCATCCTCCACTGCAATTGGTACGTGCCAAAAAATATAGTAAATATTTCCTCCTCCACAGTTGAAAAGCAGCATGGGAGTAGATTTGAGCTTGATACCGCTCTCTAACCAAAAACTTTCGCAGAAAACACCATAAAAGATGTGCTCATCATTTCATGCCCTGCTGAAGCAGAAATGTAACTGTATGATTTGTTATTAAAACACTCATGCGTTACCTGTTCCCAAACCGGGCTTCCAACATGCAGCAGCCCCAAGGAACAATCAAACGGTTGTTTTAACTTTTGCTTCGCAACGGGTTGTTCGTTTGTAAAACGTTCGAAGCTCAAGTCACAACTAGTCCGGCGTACTACAGGCAGGAAAAGCCCATAAATCAAGAACGGAAGTTAAATGCTACTGTTTAATATGTATATACACACTTAATAATACAAAATATGTTGCGATCTCCAAAAAGAAAAAAAAAAAACGCATACATGAAATAACTGCGCAATTCTACTTAAACCTACATTCAATAAAAGAGCTACATAAGTGCGCGTTCACCATAATATTAAGATCAACAACATTCGTCTGGTCGCACAACGAAGAAAAATTAGATA
The DNA here is from genome assembly GCA_027574925.1 of Ecitoglossa quadriceps. Classification (NCBI taxonomy): domain Eukaryota; kingdom Metazoa; phylum Arthropoda; class Insecta; order Coleoptera; family Staphylinidae; genus Ecitoglossa; species Ecitoglossa quadriceps. The sequence continues at coordinate 7,588,793 of JAODGC010000004.1, forward strand.
GCGCGCGGTCGATGCGACAGTTGTCTGTTTGTACCAACACCGTGAACAAATGATAAGATACACATGGACGCTTGGGGCTATTATTGTTACGGCGACAACATATACAAGAACGACGATAACTAAACCTAGACACACTGCACGTATGAAAAAAGTAATTAATGCACGTAAACGATATGACGATATGATTATGATAGCACTTGGCATTGCAAAAAAAAAACCATTTGGCGCGAGATAAGTATGTACAGGTGCTTGCCGTCCGCTGCTGTTTAAACATCTATGTAATTAATATTGCTTAACGTTACAATTGATAAAATATATATGTATAAGGCACCAAATCATGGATGGATTTCGTTCGAATCATTGCCGCAGGCCGCGTTTGCCTGCGTTGCATGAGCATTTTCTGGTCGGCGAATTGCGTTGTAGTGATTGCTCCTCAGCTGCGTGAGGTTAATAAGGCCACTTGTAAAAACGCGCGTCCAAGTCGTATAAATAATTGATATCAGTCGAGTATATCCGATTAATATACGTTGTGCGCACACACCGGCGCCATTTGTAATACATCAGGTTCGGTCCGGCTGGGACGAAACTGGCAGCATTGGCGTGCATCAGCGTGAAATCACAGAATTTCAGTTGGCTGGAGAGAGGGCGATGTTGGGATATCAGGAGATGGGGATAATACCAAGAGGTTAAGATTGCACATGAAGCTGCCGTGGAGTGGAGCGGCCGGCCATCTTAGACGATGTATTCACTGACGTCGTCCAAAATGGCGCTGGTGAACTCCTCGCCGAGCTGTAGCGTCGGCACCAGATCATCGGTTGAGTCAATCTGGTCACTCAGCGAAGAGATGTCTGTGGTTTCCAGGATGTGGCTGTGACTGTCACTGCTCACCTCCATGCTGTCGTCCATATTGGACAGGAAGTCTTCGGGAGTGTGGGGCATTGAGTATGAATTACCCATTCCTGAAAATTATTTGTTCATTGTGAAAATGACTCACTTGGACACGCGAATGCGTCACACGGGTATTGATTTTCTGCTTACCTAAGCCACTATCAGCGGACTCTTGCCGTGAATGGTCCGACAAACTAGGCAGGAACGGATCCACAATGGGCAGGTCACTGCTGCTCGAGCGTACCATTAGCATCTCTTGCTGTCGGCGGATTTCCTGCTGGCGTTGCTTCAGTTTCTCGCGTTCTAATTGCAGAAGATGTAAACGAAGCTGTTGGGATTTAGCCGGGGAAGACAAAGGTGACAGCGGGGATAAAGGATTTTGTCCCCAGCTTTGTGGGGCCAACATGGTGCCACCCGGAGATCTCTGCTGCAGATGTTGAGCTGAAACAGCATTAGCAATAACCATGTTAATCACCTTGTTCTATCCAATAGTAGTGAGTAGCTTACGTATTCGTGGATCAAACCACGAAGTGGTGCGCGTCTGATGGTTGATGAAGTACACTTCGCCATCTGCAGTTTGTGATTGCTCCCAGCCTTCCGGTAGAGGTCCAAGATCGACATCAGTCTTGGCACCAGCTAAAAGCGTCAAATGTCTATGAAGAACGGCGAATGGTGTCGTTGAGATAATGCTTACGTGTGCAGGAAGGTGACGGAGGTGGTGGCTGTTGTGGTGGACTGACTACCGAATGATTGGTCAGCAGTTGTTCTGCACTAGCGTGTTGGGCCTGCGCTTGTTGCGCCGCCTGAGCTGCAAGGGTCTTCCGTGGGTCCTCCCATGTGGTGGTACGGGTAATGTGACTGCGAGATTAATCAAGGTGTCTCAGATTTGATAGGGACCGAAACAAAACAATGCCAACTATCATGTAGCCGCTTATCAAACGGCGGCAATCTTATCATGCTCGGGAGGCAAATATTGAACAATATAAAGGAATGATGTGATCGTATACAGTGTGTCCCAAGCAGACCCTATATCCTGCGGACCTACCTGGCGCAGGTCGTGAGATAGGCCTGCCGAGGCTGCAAGTTTAGCAACGATTGGATTAATTGAGGCGCAATCTCGCGCGAATGGCGAGACAAAGGCGCGGTCCGACCCTATTATCGCTTCCAAGAAACGCGGATTGCCCAACCGCATGGAGCACGCTGCGGCGACTTTCGAGCTGAGGCCGCGCCGAGAGGCTGGCGGCTGGCTGCGTTTGGTTTTTACGTTTTAAGCGACGTTAGCGGCCGCGCGAGATGATATTTATTTATAGCGTTTGAAAGTCATTCAAAGCGCCGTGCACACGCGTGTGCATTAGCGTCGCTTTTGGTGATTTTCGCCGGTGGTGGCGATCTGGCGAATTATCATTTGCGATGCGCCTCGACGTCCGCCGCCCAGCATATTTACGCCACACTGCATGCACTGTGATGGTGTCTTCACCGGCCGACGGAGGAGCTGCCGCACGCTAATCCAAGTCGAGATTATCTTAGGAAGCGACGCGTTGTGCGTTTGATGGCGGGCGGAAGTCTCGAGCGGGCAAAGTCCTGCACGAGTTTATCGATGATGGTAGCTGCTATTGAAATGGCTGCCAATTTGCAGTTGATTCATAAACTCGTGCTTGTGGCGCGAGCTTGCCAAAAGTTGGGCTGCAATCTGTACTCGGAATGACACAATTCGTAGAAAATCTCAGTGCTTTGGCGAAACCAGTGTAATCACAAGGTGTGCAGTCATTTGCTGTTTTCTATTGTACTTGCGTTTACGGTGATAAGCGCATTGTTAATCGCCACATTGATTGTCGACAGCAGCGGAGAACAAATCGTTATTTAACGACATTATTATTCGCCGATTTGGTCGGCGACGAAAAAAATGCCGAACCCTTGAGGTTGAAGTCGGACGAACGGACGGACGTGTTCAGTTCAGTCCAGCTAGGTTGGCGACGTCACCGCCGTTCATCGGCGTGATGGTAGGTACATGGCAAAAGCGGAGGATGCGCTAGGCGTCTTTGCTTCCGCGCCAGCTTCCGATATAAGGACAGGCGCGTGTGCCTCCTGCCGCCCGCAACAACCATCGATCATATTCGCGGAATAATGAATGAAATAGTAAACGCATCGCGTGAGTCATCGTGGTGCCGTGCGGCACTCTCAACTTGGCATCATCTCTCCAATCAAATGAAAACAGCGTCCACTGTTTTATTGCAACGCATCTCTCCTCTATGCGTCGATGCTGGTGGCGGCTTCTTAAGCGAGAGCCAACAAGCAAGAGTCGTGTATCAATTAACATTTAACGCAGCAGCGATTGCAAATTGCATCACCGGAGAGAAATTCCGCAGACAATCACCGATCGCAGGGCACGACTCACCTCCAGCTGCAATCCACGCTCTTGCATTATCGCATCTCGGCGCAGTGGCGGCGCGGACCTTGCACCGGCGGCGGATGAACTCTGCAAAGCCCGACCGACGCCGCCACGACGCCAGACACACGGCGGGTGTTGGTGCCGCGCGCGCGACCAAAATACCCAATTCACTTAAAAATAAGCAGGCGCGAGCGCCGTCGCCGCCGCCATCGGCCGCTATCATTCAGGCGCCGGGTTAAATTTAACGCTTCTTATAGCGCAGTGGCGATGGCAAAATGACGCCATTTGAGTTGGCCTACCGCTGGAGCAAGATATACGCAGCAGGAAGGCTTCGGATTTCACGCTCCCATTCATGAGTTTTTTTTTATGCAACGCGCAGCGACATGCGATCTCCTGCGCTGCAAAACAGCGTAATGTGATCGTGCTTTTGGGATGAATCTAAGGCGGTTTGTGTGCCACGACTGACGAAAACAATCATCTGCGGCCTGGATGTCTCCTCAAGCTCGAATCACAGTCGTAGTAGACGCGAAAGAAGAAATTTCATGTGCGTGAAACGACTTTAATTAGGCATCTAATTAGCAATTTACTAGGCTTTTCGGCGCTTAATTAGCGCACATGAAAGCTCGTTAGTTAGCAAATCGCCTGGCGCTGTGTGGACAGCGGATTTGTCATGCAAATCCATGCGCTCGCTGCACGTAAATCCGCATGTGCAGTTATCAGCCGCAAGAGCGGTGATAGCACCGATCAAAGCCCCGCGCATACAACGACCGTATGACTCATCAAGTTCACTTGATTAGAAGTTAATCTTTGAACCGAGACTTGAATCATGGCTCTCCTCCAGCATGCGTGCATTTCGACTATTGTGCGAGGCGTCTGCGCGCAACGGTTTAATGACCAACTCGGACGGCGGCTGGAAAAGTCGCTGTGGAAACGTATGCAAAGCGTTTGGCCGCGAGGCGTCTAGCATTAGAAGGCACGGCCGTAAATGCACCGTTTGCCAGCGCGGCCATTAGTGGTACCATCGGGCGCACGGCTCCGCCGATTGCGCCGCTTCCTGAATAGAAAGTGGACGCACACACGCAGGCCGCATGCAACATTGCACCCGAGAGCGCAAAACAAAACACTGCTGCTGCGGCGAGCGAACCGCCGAGGTACAGAGAGACGCTGCGTTTGGCGAGCGTGTTGGCGCGACGCCTGACGTAATCGCCAGAATCGACCAAATGTAAACAATAAACAACGACGAGCTCTCCATCATTTGCCATGTTGGGCTTCAATTAGGCTATGGGTGACTGACTAGTGGCGCACGCTGGAAAGAAAGATTTTTGAGCCGAGCGCCACTGTTTTCTTCTCCGCACAAGTGCGCTGAGAGCCGTTGAAGAACAGGTTCACCCGAAGGAGACAGAGAAGCGAGCGCGATGAGAAGAGACACCCGGCGACCTGTGCACTCAAAAGCTAGGCACAGGTAGACGACTCTTCTCTTTCAACAGGTAGTTGTGGCGGCCTGTTGCTCGTGGCGCACTCGCACGCACTTGCTCGCGCACACCTCGTTGGTACCCATACGATGATGAGCACTGCTGGTAGATTATGCTATACTCACTTTAAGTAGTAGATCTGCCCCTCATGTGTACGCGCCTGCTCCCAGCCGGGCGGCAGCGACTGCTGACTGTCCTCGGTCTTGATGCCCACATCGTACGACCGCTGCTTCATGTGCGAATGAGCGGGAGCTGCTGGCGGCGGCTGCTGCTGCCCCACGGCGTAGGTCTGCTGCAGCGACGCCGGCGAACTATGTGCGCGGTGATGGTTACCCGCGGTGGGGTTGGCTGGGGCAGCGGCACCACCCGATCCGCTGCCAAATGCAGAATCCACCGAGTTCTCCCTCGAGTGGTTGATGCTCTTGCTGCCTGTGGAGGGTGGGCGGAAGAAGGAGTCGGGCAGCTTCCGCATACTCCACGGCACCTGCAGCGGGCGCTTCGCATCCGGCTTGAGCGCGCTGTCGAAGAGCGCCTGCAGCTCGGTCTCGGAGTCCATGTCGACACGCACCACCTGCTTCTCGTCCTGGTTGAGGGCCATCTCTCACCGCGCTGCCTGGCCTGCTGCACACGCTCACTCGCGGTCACGTCCACATCCACCGACGAAGGGGCGCATCAAACTGGGCGGCCGGACTTAAGTCAGTGCGTGCGCGAGCAGGTACACTTTTGTTTTGCGCTCTCGCCCGCTCCTCGGCTAGCGCGCGCACAGGTACACCTTGAATAACTCGCCAAACCGCAACGCCACACACAGCCACACGGCAGCGGCCCGAGCGCGACTAGCGGCGGCGCAGCTTGAACTCGGGACGCAACTGCCAACGGCGCCCATACAAACAATCCGCGCGAGCGGCAGCGCACCATGCGAATTTCGAGCAGAACGCTCGCGGCCCGAGCGCGGCCTGGAACACACCACGCGACAACAACGCTGCGAAGACTTTTCCGCTGCAGAAAGCGCCTCGCTTCTCGCGCACACCGCGCACTATGGACCACGCTGTAGCCGCTGTGCAGTGCGCGCCCGTGCCGCGCCTACCTACCGCGGAATCGTGCCGACCGTGCCGCCCATGTAGCGGTCGAGAGCTCGACGTCCTCGTAGAGGCAGCTCTCGCTTACGTTGCCCTCTCCCCGCACCGACTTAAATCACTTGCGTGCACCTCGCACTCGTACCCATGGTCAGCAAGCGCACATATCTATTCCGAGAGTGAGCTGCGCGTATCGCCATGGCGCAGCTCTCTCAAGTCTCTCAACGGCCCCAACTCTGCATCTCATTCACAGACGCTCTCGGAATAGAAGCTTTTAAATAGAACCACATGCGACATAAGCGAGCAATGAACGTTTGTTCGCATTTGCATAGCAAAGTCATTTCTAATCGAAGCTCAATGAGTAACGACTGAGCCAGATGGGGGGCGCCAATATTCTCGTCATACAGAAGGAGACCTCCTCATTACGCCCACAATCGGTACCCTTGTTTGCGTTTTGTGAAAACTTTATTGCGACTGACATCTAGTCATAAAATCTGCTTACTGCTTGCATGATAAACATAGAAATTTAACACAGTACAGAATCACATTTGTATCCATAGGAAGAGGTCCTCCAACCTCCACTCAACGGGGTCCTGGCACGTAGGTAAACAAGATGAGGAAGACCCAAAAGTGCAACAACATCTGAACAACAAAAGCCAACAAATCCATCACTACGCATACAAACCACAGAGCTAACTTACCATGTAACAAATCATGAAGATCCTCGCGAGGGGATACCTCCTTAAGAACACACCTGTTCGTATACTGAAGGTATCCAAGGTGGAATAAGCGTGTTTAACCCTTTGCGTGACGCCAGCATCCAAGGGGGATACTTGCATCAGCCTAGGTATCCTACCTAGACAGAAACAACCCACAAATCACTTACAACTCACCACAGAGCCACAATCTACCTACTATCATCATAATCATGGACCACTGAATAGTTTACTGATCGGGATCCATTTCCACTCACTCTTTGAGCTGATAAATGCTTGTATTCTTGTTGGGACTTCTCCAGTTGGATTCGCAACGCGTTCCTTTCGCTTGTAAGAGTGTCTAGTGCACTTTGTTTGTGCATTAGCATCTGGGTCAAGGACTGTAGTTGGGAATCCTGTGAATTTGTTAATACTGGGGTTGACCTCATTTTCAATTGCGACTCTAAACCGCTAATTTCTGCTTTGTAGGTGGCTTCTTGTCGCTGGTAGGTTGTTACTTGTTTTTGGGCTTTCTGCAGCTCCTGAAACAGTTACGTTGCTAATTCTTCATATTTCGAGTATAGGGGTAAGAGTACCCTTGTTGAATGTCGATGTTCATCCTCCATGTCTTCTCTAGCTTTCTTTTCGTTGCTAATGTTCTCCCGAAGAGATTCTTGTATCTTCTGATTTTCTTTCTGGGCAGTCAAATATTGTTGTTGAAGACCTGCTAGTTCCTTACTTACCGTACTCAATCTAGCTTCTAAGGTTTGATTTTTCGTCAATTCTTTGTCTAAATCATTCCTAGGCACTCAAAACTCGTTACTTCTTCATTTGTGAACTATCCATGGAATACTTACTTCAATTCTTGATTAATCTTTGCTACTTCATTGCTAATTCCTTGTATACTTTGTTCCTGTTGCGGAATAAGGGCCTTCTCTCGATCTTCCAGCATACGACGAGCTCTTGCGCGGTACTCCTGCATCTCATTCTGGGCCAGCTGCACCGCTTCCTTAGCTCTATCCAATTGCACTTGCAAATTCGAATTCTCATGCTCCAATTCAGAATGCATATGCTGCAGATTGAGAATTTCCTTACCCAACTGTTCATTCTCCGCCTCGCTCTTTGCAAGTTGCGCTTCCAACTTGCTTGCGAGTCCAGGGTCTGGCACCTCAATATTCGCACTATTACTCGACGACACTGACATGATCCCGATTGAGTCCGTCATTGATTTCACGCGCTCGAACGGCAAATAGGAAGCATCAACTTCCACATTATCCTGAGTATCTTGTACCCCCTTGTGAATAAGGTCTCCATCTTCCTCTTGGTCATTATTTGGTTGAGACAATTCAATCTGCACTGATGATGTGGTGGTTGTAACATTTGCAATAGCTGTGAATTTCATAGAGTTTGAGTTGATTTCTTCCAAATTTGAAACAGGTACTGATCTAATGTGATGTGAAGAATCGGTTGCATCAATACCACTGAGGTCTGATCCAGATGAGGATTTAGTAAACCTTTTCAAGAGATTTCATAGCATTTGTGTGAGGGGATTCTTTGTTATTTGTTGGTAAATAACAAGAACTTACTGTGATTTTGTTGTAGTAACTATGGACTCATTCAAAACTCGTCCTGCATTCTGGTCGACTTTATTGAGGAGGTCCTCGGCTTTACCTGCCAAGTTTTGTAACCATGCCATCGCGACGATTCCGTTTTGTTTACACTTTTTACGCTCGATGTAACGTTGCTAGTTCATTTAGCTTGGCCTGGCATTCGTGGATCGCGAGAATCTCGGACATCTCGCGTTGTAAACATCTGATATCTGTCAGTGGCTGACATCAGCTGCGATTCTACCAAACTGTTTGAAGAAGCTTAACTTTACTGTCATCTTCGTTAAATGCATCATAAATATTCAGTGTGTCCTTTTCTATGAAGATAAAATCTGTAATTTCTAGTTTACATTATGATAACTATCAAGTTGAGCGCCTACTCACTATCAGATGTCTCTCCAAGCAGACAAGCAAGACGAACACAAATAGTACTTTACTCGTATTTACATTTAGTAAATATACTCTTTGTGAATCGAAAACGTTGTCATTACCGATTAGATAATTTATTCAATACGTTGGACATGTTTGACCAGTGGGACAAGCTGTCTAGTAAGCGTAACAAGTGATTTCGTAGCCATCACTTAGTCATACTGTAGCTTCTACGTGTTTTGGATCGATAAAATGGCATCTCCGGGAAAAGTTTATCTAATACGTCGAGAGCACTTTTCTGCATGTCACCGCCTCCACAGGTATATCCAGCCAATAACTATCATCTTATGGTGCTAACATCCTTCTTTTTTTACCATTCTGTGACTAGTCCCCATCTAACCGACGATGAAAACCTCCAAGTTTACGGAAAATGCAACAATCCCAATGGCCACGGACACAATTACAACGGTTAATATAATGAACAAATTGTTGACCTAGATTTGAATAGAGGATTAATTCTAGTGGAAGTTACACTGTGCGGGGAGCCTGATCCTCATACCGGGATGGTATATAACCTTTGCGACTTAAAGAAGGATATTGGAGCTGCCATCATGGACGTGGCCGACCACAAAAACTTGGACAAAGACATTCCATACTTCGCCAGTGTGCCTAGCACCACCGAGAATCTCGCTGTTTTCCTATGGAATAACCTCAGAACGGTCATGAGCCGAGCCGAGTTGTTGTTTGAGATCAAGATCTGGGAGACGGAGAACAATATCGTGATTTACAAGGGTGGGAATTGAGGCGCGGTGTACGAATGAAAAAGGTGTACGCACGTGTTGTGAAATGTGATGTGCGTAACAGGTTGGCAGCTGCGGTGGCAAGACGTGTTCCGATAAGGCCACGTTTCAAATTCCAGTGGCATACACAAAGACTACTTTCTTGTGCAATTTATGGCCTGGTGTGTTGTGTTACCTGCAACCTCGCGGCTTGAAATCTATATAAATCATGATTATAAATAACACTAGCCTACCTATGGTGTGTGCTTATTAATATAAATGTTGGTTGCCGTGCAAGGTGTTTTCACTTGTTTTTCGCCTTCATTTGTTTCCATTGGAACAACCTCCGTCACTGGGTCTCCTTTCTCTGCATTGGCTTCTTTCAGGCAGGTCGCAGGCGTCCAGCAGAAAGAGAGAGACACCCATGGTGGGACCAAGTGAGCAGGAGCATTCGTGTTCCTGTCTCGCGCAGTAGCAGCGGTGGCGTAGGCTGATGCTGACGTTTGCGTGTTTACGAGCTCTTTGTTTATAAATAATCCACCGCGGTGCGCGGGTGACTTCGACAGCAGCCGGGATGATGAGCACACATCGTGTCCCCGTGCATTGCCTTCACCACGTACGAACACCGTGCTTTGATTGATTCATTCAAGTGTGATCACTGATTACTACCGATTTTCATTGTCACAGTCACATCAATCATCAATCAGACAAGTATTGTCAGTTTCGGAACATTCGTCGCGTTTTAAATTCATTCGCAACTCCTGTGCAAGTAAAGAGTGGTGTAACGAGTGCATCTATTCAATATGTGGTCCACTTTGGAACCTGGCAGCTCTCCAGTAGACTGGTGCGAGGAAAACTATACATATTCGCCGATGATCGCCGAATTTGTCAACACAGTGAGTGAAGGACACAGAGGAGTGAAGTGTCTACTACAATGGTAGCATTGACAATAAATACCCTGGTTTGTTGTGCAGATAAGCAACGTGTTATTTTTCATTCTGCCGCCGGTGTTGATCCACCTGTTTCGTGGCTATGGACAGATAATAAACCCAGCTATCCACATCATCTGGGTGTTGCTCATTGTCGTCGGATTGTCCTCGGCGTACTTTCATGCAACGCTAAGTTTGGTTGGACAGCTCTTGGACGAACTCGCTATTTTATGGGTGTTTTTCGCTGCGTTCTCCATGTTCTTCCCGAGAAGACTCTTTCCGAATTTCTTGCATAATGACAGGTAACGTACGCAATCATGGTGCAAGACGGCAACAAAACGAACGTTCTCAAGTTGCAATCTAATTTCAGGAAACTATTCAGTTTGGGCGCAATTTGCATCGCCATGGTCGGCACCGTTTTGGCCATCATCCAACCAGCAGTGAACGCCTTCGCGTTGATGACGCTAGGCATTCCTGCCGTTATCCTGCTGATCCACGAAGTGCGTCGTGCAAACAACGAGCGCATCCATCGCCTCGGAGTACGCTGCGCCTCCGCTTGGTGTGTGGCTGTCTTCTGCTGGGTAAACGACAGATTGCTCTGTGATGCTTGGTCCTCAATTCAATTCCCTTACCTCCACGGCTTGTGGCATATATTCATCTTCATCGCGTCCTATACGGCTTGTGTGCTGTTTGCGTATTTTGCGGTACGGGAAGAGAGGCCAGAGAAGAGGGCCATTCTACGGTATTGGCCCAGGAATGATTTCGAATTGGGCATTCCTTACGTGCTCATCAAGACTCGCATGGAGGACGAAATCTTCTAGTGTTTTATAGACAGTTCTGTGTTTGTTTTCTAACAGCTCACGCCTTGAGCTATCCCTTGCATGAGTGACCCTGTGATGTTGGTAATGTGATAAAGTAATCGCGCTTCACGTAGAAGTAGTCGTGGACGCCTCACATTCTTGATACTCGACTTTTGTGCTGAAGGAGCGGACATTAACGGTAGATGCGAATATATCTTGAAATGTATGTATTGTACATGCGTAACTTTAGAATTATTTATACTCTGGTGTGATTTTGCACCCTTCTGTATCTGAGTTATTAGCTATAAGTGTCTTTTTGTGGAGGTAGAATATATGCCAAATTTTCACACCTGATTACCTGGAGTGTAACAACCTTTCAGTGTTAAAGCGCTAGAAAAACACAATTAAAGATGCAAGAAAACAATTCACCTTGGAAATAAAACAATAGAATGACTCATTTGTTGTGCTGCTTTTAAAGAAGTTCTACATTACCGCCGCTCACTTGTGTACTCACTTCAACTATGATAAAACAGATGGCGTGACAATAACTATAAAACAATTTATGTTACCAAAGTAGAATCTGATTTATATCTGCGCAACTAATCTAGTCTACCTTCTTCGTGCGTATATCAACTAAATTGAAACCTAACAGCTGTCCTCCACAATTAGGAAAGATTAGCAATAATTATCGGCGCACTGCCAAGATAATCTGGAAGTGCACAGAATAATTAATGAGGCTGATTTAATTGCGATGCGGTATAAATCGCGTGTTTCGCAACTTCCGCAAACAAATCTATGCTGAGCTGCTAGTTGTTAGTGGGGTTGTAGTCCGTGTAATGAATAGAATGTTAGCAATTATGGAATAGTCAAGGTAAGCCACGTTTGAGTTCAAAGACAACAACGTACGCTCGATTTAATTGACGCTTTACGCCTCA
>JAODGC010000004.1:7600828-7612965 GCA_027574925.1 Ecitoglossa quadriceps
CATTGGCTTCACACAAAGCATTACAACACGTACAAGCATAATTGCGAGCACTTGGGTTAAAAAAGTGACATTTCACTGGGAATTGAATCTTCCTCACAAGAGATAATTCCAATTGAGAATAGTTTGCACTGCATTGTCCAGGGTGGAATTAACATGAACTTTGTGCCAAGCTGAAGAGACATCCTTGACATAATCATCTATTGATTTGTCTAAACACATACACGCCTTTTGTGAGTGATTTATTGATACTATGATGGTTATTTTTGATTTATGTTCCATTGCTTATTATCTTTTACTGTCCATCACAACGTGTGATTGCAATCAATTTTTATGTTTTGCAACTAAATGTTGGACAGCATGTCGTCCAACATGCAATTTCCTTTGTGCCCAGTGTTGGTTGTTTGCTTGTTTCCACTCCAACGTGCATGTCTAATTAACCACTGTGCATGGATACCGTGTTTATTTAGAAAACGCGTTAGCAACTCCTTTTTGGCAATGAGCGTGAGCAAGTTTGTCACCAGGCCAAGTTAGTGTTAATCGGATTCTGATGTAACTTGGTACTTTTCCACCGTGATTTTCCGGTAAGCTATCGATCGGTTTCGCCCTTTCTCCCGCATTCCCACTAGCGCTGCCCCAAGTACGTGAAGAATGTATCATATGCTCAGCAAATCAAATGGTTCTCCGGCGCACAATAATAATCTATGTGTCCCGCATGTTGGTGTCACGTGGAAAAATTTGTTGTTCTCGTTGACTGTCAACAACTAGTCTAGCAACGCCGGACTGGACACTGGACAATTGCTCTGCACTTCCTATTAATCTTTGTACTATTTGCGTCGCAATCACACCCGTTCATTTGCATCGTAATCGCGCGTATCGATGAGCCGTTGTAATTCGATGTGGGCCTGCATTACAGAATAGTATGAGCAAAAAGTCCGTCGTCGCCGAGCGAATCAGTAACGCACCGCAACGGCTGCACGCCGGCCGTAGACAACATTCGGCAGCGTTGACTTGTGTTTACATCTTCAACGACGACTTTAGAGAAGACAGCAAGAGCCTCTAATATTTCTTACCACAGAAAGCATTGCCTAAAGTTGCCAGAGAGTAAGTTGCGCTTGGGATGTTGGCATGGGTGGTTTACATGTGGTCATTTGAAAGGTTACCGGTGAGAAGAAGATGGCGTCGTTTGATAATGTCCCACTTGGAAGTAAACTGCTCACTGCTGGGACATCAGCGTGCATTGCGGATGCAATGACGTTTCCTTTGGATACAGCTAAAGTCAGATTGCAGGCAAATAATAGTGTTTGATGCGCAGAGAGGAATTTTGCGATGTAATCTTCTCTTGATATCTAGATCCAAGGCGAGGTACGACCCCTAGTGCAACATGGAACTGTAGCTCTTCTCCGCACAGGTCCCATAGCGCACGTGGGCCTCGCCGGTACAATTAACAACATGGTCCGGCAGGAGGGAGCAAGGTAAATAGCCCGTTCCAATTCAATACCCTTTCTGGTCCATTGAGGTCGGCAAGTATAACATCTTCACTATCCACACTACTTTTCTTTGCTGCCTCTTGAGTTGTGGCACTTGGGGGTTAGTGTGTTTGTGGCTGCGGCTGGTATAACGTTGTAATTGCAGGAGCTTATACAACGGCCTCTCCGCGGGCCTCCAGCGGCAGATGTGTTTCGCCTCGGTGCGAATCGGTCTCTACGACACCTTCAAGACGTTCTACCAACAGCTGATTGACGGTACGACGTCTACCAGCATAGGACACTCGCGTCCGGCTGGTATTCGTTCGTGTGTAAAGCATTTACTAACTTCACCTAATCAGATTAATCTTTGAGAAATCAATCAGAAACCGATGACTTTGCTCAAAATTACCTTTGAAAGAAAGCTACGCTACAATTTGATCATATTGCAGTCGTGATTGCATGACATGCGTCAAGTCATCGACACGCATAGAATCCCACATAGGATGAAGGCTAAAATTCCTTGGGGTTTTGTTCGCAGGTAACACCCGTTCGGGGAGTATAAACATTGGGGCACGTGTTGCAGCTGGTTTGACTACTGGCGCCTTGGCCGTTTTCATTGCCCAACCCACAGATGTCGTCAAAGTGCGTCTTCAAGCCGCCAGGAGTAATGTAGGACAAGTCACAAGATACACTTCCACGCTGCATGCCTACAAAATGATCGCACAGCGCGAAGGATTGCGCGGGCTTTGGAAAGGCACCTTCCCAAATGTGAGCAGGAATGCCATTGTCAATGTCTCCGAAATAGTCTGCTATGACCTGATTAAGGATACTTTACTGTACTACCATATCATGAAGGAAGGTATCCCATTGCATTTCACATCGGCTGTGATTGCCGGCTTCTGCACCACTGTAGTGGCATCCCCCGTGGATGTGGTCAAGACGAGGTATATGAACTCAGCGAACGGGGTGTACAAAGGCGCTGTGGATTGCGGTGTTAGGATGTTTATGCAAGAGGGCACCAAGGCATTCTACAAAGGGTAGGTCAATGTGGGCTAATTGGATGGGGCGGTAAGAAATTGTTTTCTTTCTCAGTTTTGTGCCATCGTTTGCACGACTGGTCGCTTGGAACATCGCCATGTGGATCACCTACGAACAGATGAAGCTGCTCGTTGTGAGCGCACATCGTGACGAGTAAATCGTCACGCCGACTATAAGGCCTCCTCCGAGCATATCTTTTGTGATTTTTTTAATGGACTTTAGGTTTCAACCGGTTTGGTCTAGATTCTAGATACTTGTAAACGCTGGGAACAAAGGACGAACACAATAATTGTATCAATAAATATAGCATTAAGATCTAATCGTTAGTAGACTTTGTTTATTCACTAATGGAGGAATATGGTCATGCTTTTATTATGTTTGCGCATTTCTTAAGAAACTTGAAGATGCTACTATAATCACAAGGATACTTAACTGATGCTTTGATACTAAAATGCTGTTTGATAATTAACTCGGATAATATACTGCTCAGGGCCATTCCACGTCAGTTTATTGCGATAGATTTATGTGCAATCGATATTTTTTACTGAATTGTTTTATTCTAATTAACAAACGTTGCAAAGTCTATTCTTATCTGTGATAATATTGATTCCGCCCAATTTCGATCTTAACGTATCGATGGAATGGCCTGTTATGATATCAAATTCTACAACTTTTCTAAAGTGTTTCAAGTTTTGAAAGGACAACATGTCACTAGAAATTAGTTGTAAGTAGTGCCCTCTGTGATGAGCTAGAACATATACCCTGACAGTAGTTTTTTAGTTGAATTTCAATTGTTATTTTTCAAAAACCAAAATAATCTTAATTATCAATAGTTTCAAATAATTGAAACAACTCAAAAAAGAAGCAATAAAATTTATTGCCCTCTCGCGGCAATTCATTGTAATAAATTTATGTGCAATTGACGAACTTTGCGCAGCGTATTTTCATGCATAGTAATTTTAATTGTACCATATTCCTACTTTAGCATTACAATAGAATGCCGTATTATGATATCGAATTCCGAAATCTTTTTTGAAGCGCTAAGTTTATAAAGGATGATGTATTGTCAGTGGTGCCCTCTATTATAGATTAGAAAATATACCTCAATAATAGTTTGCTATTTTCTATACTGTTTAGTCAAATTCGACACGCTATTTTACAGTACAAGTCTATATCTAGAATGTACGGATCAAAATCACATAAATTCTAGTGTTGAAGGAATGTTTGCATACACTCGGAAGTCAAGATCAACAATCCTGTGCGTATTATGCAGCAAGCTTCTCGATTGCTAGTATGAAGCAGTTTAAAAGCGGGCATTACTAGCGCCATCTACGATAACTTGATTGGCCAATGCCTTTACGATAGTCTCTCCAATCTCCAGCAACATTCCAGTGGTTATTTTCTGAAAACCACCAAGTTTATTTGGTATGTAAAGTGGTAATACAAATATTTACCTTCTTGTTATCACCTGAACAGAAGGAACACTCCAGAGTGTGCGAGCGGCGGATGGCAAAGTCACGCCACATTACCACACGACATGTTGTTTCCCTTTTGCGCTCAATTGTATTCTTGCAATACGCTAACTTCATGTTGGAGTTGATTGTAGACATTGCTGCAGCTAAAGTCTAGAATTAAAGGCGAGTTTGGGGATTTATGGTATGCGCGTGTGTCGTAAAACAAAATAGCATACATTACAGGTGTCCTCAGGGTCAGACAGGATGGCATCCATGTCATTCCAACTCTGGCGAGCATTGCAGCCATAAAGAAAGAAGAATTTCTTCCTGCTGTGACCATGAATGTCAATGAAAGTGAAGATCTCATTCGTCAAATGCTCCCTAGCATATTCGACCAGTTTCTAGGCACAGAATAAAATAGGTTTTGCGTCTTTCAGTAGTGAGCTTTCCCACTTGCTCCTCGAGTTTGAGCTTACTTTAGCATTGTAGACCTCTGGATGTAATCTCGGATGTGGCTTCTTCCAGCAGCGGTTGAGATCGTTGCCGGTGAGCGTACAACGCGTGCTGGAAAAGATCACAACCGTTAAGATTGCGATTAGGGCGCGCGAAGGTGCGATCGCCTTGGACGCAGAAAGGAAGGAAGTTGCACGTGGTGCGGCGCGCATACTGATGAGACAATTGTCCGGTTATCGACGCGTTCGCGACACGCATAAAAATCGGCCAGAATCAGTGACATCGGGTGACATCATGTCCGTGTGCATCTTGTGTGGAATGGAATGCACCATCCACACACTGACCTGCAACAACTCGCTACTGTTTTACGAGCACCTTTTACGACCAAACCATCTTCATGTCCTTGAGTGCCGCAAAGCGTTCACCTTTCGGCCTCTCGGTGCGCTTCGATTGTGCCCAACATGAAATTACGCAATGAAAAATGCTATAATGCGCGCCCAGCACAATGACATGCCGTCGTCTTCTAATTACGTCCTGGAGCCGCGTAAAAACGACGCGGGGCCGCGTGCACGGGCAACGAGGAGCGCGCGCTTTCCAAGCTCTGCGCGGGCATCGCAGCATCTACCTGAGGCCGCCCGTGGAAAATAGGCAGGTATTCCGCGCGCCGCATGAGAAACGCGAGATAGCCATCGAAAGTGAATCTCTGCGGCGACTTGCTCGTGCGACTCTTGCTAGAAAGGTCAAGTTTGAGTTCAATGGAACCTGTCTGCTAATTACATGCCATCTTCGGCTGCACAGCGGGCGTCGATTAGTTAATCTGCTCGAAACTGTCAATGTGTACCATTTTGCAAATGAGAGATGTGCGAAACACAGTTAACGGAACCGTTACCAAAAGCAACCCAAACACTCGAGTAGAATCTACCGTTTGTGTAATCTACGTCTTGATTTATGAGATTAGCAAATAAAAGAAACGTAGTCTGATGTGAAAAACAACAAATAGCATGAAGCATAACCAGATGGAGTTAGTAGAGAATATTTGCTGCGCATGCGCACAACTCATAATACAGAGGGCGCCCACGTATACCCCACGTTGGTAAATTTGCTCAGGATTTAAGTACTTCTACAATAACTTTTAGTAAATGTAGGTAGTTATATTAAAATTTGCTTACTCTAGTTTAAAATGCATCTAATTCGCAACTAATTTATGAAGAGATTATTTGAAATTTCAACCAAATCACAATTTGCTTAAATTTCACTTCTTACCAAGTACTGAAAAGGAGAATTTTAATTTGATTAAGTTGTTACTATGATAGAACTCGTTACCATAGCATTGATGACCTTGACTTTCATGCTGAAAATCCCAAGAGTTAAGTTGTGTCTATGTTGCCAAAAAAAAAAGTTATTGCATCACTTGATATTAAAAAAACCCATCTTCCTGCCATGTCCACGTGAAATCATCAAACAAATCACGCAATTTGCATCTACTGTTAGAATCCACTAACAAAACCTCGGCTCTTTATAGGCCCCACTGTGGTCACTCCTCTTGCTGCAGGAGCAGGCTGGTGAAGAAGATACCTGGATGTTTACAGCTGGTGCAAGTGCTGAAAATATCGCAATCAGCAATCACTTGCGGTTTGCAGGGAGTGCGGCGCCCAGTTTGAAACCGGCTCTGCGTTTTGTTCTCTTATTTGCGTATGCGATCTATTTATATCCGTTTGTGGCGTGTGCGAAAAACGACACGCATACTCTAAGAGCCCCGACCAATAAATTTCCACCGTGTCCACCTCAAACCGCCCAACTGTTTGCGGTCGCTGTTTGCCAACTTGGCGCTTCCACGAAAATTAATCACGGCGCTTGTGACTTACATGCGGAGACCGTTTTTTTTTTTGATGATGGTCAAGGATTCCTCCTTTAGTCTCCTTCCTTTTGTCGTTCGCGAGGTAATGACGGCGTCCAATTTGCCCACTCTGGTGCAGATGGGTCTCGTTAGATTGCAGCGCTTTCGATTGCTTTCTTGGTGGAATCATCTCCGAGCTGCGTAGAGGTGTCATGCCACACGGCAGTCGCGCTGATCATGGGAATACTCCTCGCAAGGGCAGAGAGGGGAATATCCGGCAGGAGCGTGGACAAAACCGACGCCTCGCGGCTGGCGATCTTCAGTCCGCGTCGCGCGTCGTGCAGCTCAGTTTCAACTCTGCACCCATTCGCAACACACTCACGCAGAAAATGCGGCAAACGCTCCTTGGGCTGGTGTTGTTCGTCGTGTGCTTCGCGCACTCTGGCACTGGTAAGCAGAGCATTTATTGTATTAAAGCCGCATTGTTATCAATTGTTGCTTTGACCTCATGGCAAATGCCAGTTAAGCCACTTGGCGTTGCCTTTGTTGAGCTATTGTTCCTCCTACAACTGCTTGCAGGACAACGCATCACGACCATCCAGCTCGATGGTGTGCAGTACTTCGTCAGTCGGATGAATCCATACTCGCCGGAGCTGAACTACTTCCTCGCATACCAATACTGCCGCTCGCTGGGCCTGCAGTTGGCGTCGTTTGAGACCAGGGAGAAGGCTGATTCCATCACGCAGTATCTCAGCAATGCGGGCTACAATAAGTATGACTTCTGGACGTCTGGCAACCGCCTCGGCACCGATATGTATCTGTGGATGAGCACTGGCTTGCCATTCAATGCGACGTTTAACTACATGAGGAAGTTGAATGAATCCGACGATCCGCTGGCGGCTGATGTCCCAACTGGCAGCACGAGTCCGCAACGTACAGCGCGGGAGAGGTACGTAGGAGTTGGTTGGTTGCTTGGCTTCGGCGGTAAGTTGTAACAAACATTCTTTTCCTGTAGCGACAGTGGGTCTACAAACGGGTGCGTCGCATTAAAATCGCCAGCCTTCGAATGGGACACGGACGATTGCATGAAGATCAAGGACTTCATCTGCGAGCAGACCCGTTGCTACTACTACAACTACGGCTCGATTCCTGTGTCGTCGGCGCAGGGGTAAGCGCGGCGAAGGTGAGGCCCGCCAACGCATACATCGCAAACAGCCTCCTTCTCTGCTCTGCTTCGTCTCCTCTTAGCCGGGCCGCATTCCATCGCCGTTGGGCGCGAAGATGCGCTTCCTTTTCAAGCACCTCTTTCAAGGCCGCGCCGTGCAATTACGCGTTCTTAAAATAGCCGCTCGCACACTTTCGCTCTCATTGCACGCTCCTACCAGTTATTGCGCCATCTCCAATGCTCATCTGTGTGCTTCCTCCCCGCAGGCGGCCAGCGTACACGACCACCACCACCACCCAGCGTCCGGCGTTCACGTCGCGCGGCGGCGGCGGCGGCGGCGGCAGTCTGGGCGGCATCCTCGGTTTCGACTTCCTCACCGGCATGCGCACCTCGAGCACATCCTCATCGGGCGTGATCGGCTACAACGATCTGCTCAACGAGGCGCGCTCGACGAGCAGCAGCACTGGGGCGCCGCCGCCGCCGCCGCCTGCCGCTGATGTTGTCTTGCCGCATAGTGACGCCGAGGCGGAGCAGGCAACCAATGGCCCTTACGACTCCTTCCACGGCGTGCTGGAGATGCTCGACGACCCCGCTGCCTACGTCGACCATCAGCGTCCGCGCGCCGCCCTCGCCGACGACGAGTACGTTTCGACCATTGAGCCGGAAACGGTCACCATCTACGAGCGTTCCTTAAAGTCCGTCCATTAGCGCCGCGTATCTATTTGTAGCGTTTCTATTATCACTGCGTTTGAATTTCATTACGATAGAATTTGCATCATTCCAGAGTCACACATGTAAGATAAGTACGTGCCCTTTCGACACATCCCACACATGCATTCTCATTACATAATAGATGTTTAGCTAGACGTAACCGTAGGCGTAAGTGTAAACTAAGAAGATGACTAAGAACGATAAGAAACAAGCGTTGACTGACTAAATAAATGTCTCATCGTTATACCTAACCTAGTAAAGCTCATCCTAAAGCTCGACCAGCCGCACTGGATACTCACTTGCCATAAATCACACCTTCCGGATTCAGGATTGGAATTATCTTGAAGATAAAGCGCTCCAGCGCTGTCTTCACACCTTCACCACCAGTCAGAAGATACCTTGTGGCACCCTCTATGATCCAAGAGGCATTACTTTCACCAGGATGCACTCGAGCTGTCAGAAATACAAACTGTCTTTTCTGAAGCAATCATAAAGCATCAAACATGGTTCAATCGCGATTACATCGCATTGCGCTTACATCCAATCCTATTCGGTTGATATCCCTCCCAGTGATCGTAATCAAAACAACCGGATTCAAGCCTCCAATACTTTTGCTCAGCTCATCAACTCTTACTAAGACATCATCCGGAGGAAGGCTCAATGTCGCCAAAGCAACCTTCATCAATCTAGTGTACGTATACGGATAATGGTAAGCAAAATAACAAACATCCTCATCGTAATCGAAGGTAACACAAAATCGTAAAGTGCGGAATTGTTTGTTGCTCTCTCTTGACAAATATTCATTGCCATAATACATCAATTGGCTGCCACATTTGTGCCAGCCACGAGAGTGTAACGCGTACCCTAAAATGGAGAACATTGCGGGTTGCAGACCGTAACTGAATTGACTATTGCACTTCTGAAAGTTGACTATGTTGAAAACATAAGTTTTCTGAGCCGTCATGCCGGAGACTTGAAAGTAGAACCATTGTAATCCACAAGACATATTGATATCGGGTGAGAGGAATAGGTTATACTCATAAGCATCCATCTACAATCAATTTAATCACAATAAAATAAGCTATGCTTGTTAAAAAGAGGACTAACTTGTTCAGCTCGGCGTAAATTTCCACATTCAAATCTTGATTCGAACTTTAATGTCCCTCCAATATCTTGTTTTGGGTTTGGGCGTTTGTTAATATAGTTCATATGCACTGTTTCAACGTCAGGAATAGTTACATCGTAGTTTCCTTCTTTAATCAGAGTATCAAGATCATAAACTACATTGGGCTGAAGTGGACTGCGGTAGTTCTTAAGTGTTAGTAATTTCGTAGATAATTCGTCTCTGAAAATCATTCATAATATACATTTCATGAAGAATATTTCTCATTGTTTCATCTTACGGCGAGTAGATGTTGATGTTTGGGGTTAGGCAACCATCATCTTCAGTGTCAACATGTGGAAGTAAATCAGGTAGTGCCAACCGATCAACTAAGGGATGTCTATAAATGGTCGCATCAAAAAAATTATTGTATTCCACTGAATTTGCCTCTGAAAACTCTGAGAAGAATCGAGCAAAGTCATTCAGTTGTGCACCATTATGCAAGACGTCATTTTGAAGGATATTTTCTTCACGTTCCTTGCTTATTTCACATTTATCCTCGCTTTTTTTCTTGTCAGGTTCATGTTCACCATCACTATCATCAACGTCATCATCATCATTTTCAATCTCGTTGTTTTCATTTTCAACTGAAACAGCTTTGCATCTTCCTTTCTCATCTTCATCCTCTTCTTCATTATCATCATTGTCACTGTCATCAGATGATTGATGATTGGCTCGATTATTAACTGATTCAAATTGACATTTAATTAAAAAACAGTTGTGTGTTGTTTCGTGGGCATGTACTTACTGTATCGTTGAATGTCTCCGGAAAACTCAAATTGAACTTGTAATGGACATGTTTGTAGAAATTTATTTGGTACACCTCTGTGTAAAATAGTATAAGCTCTGGTAAATGACATTCTTTGGCGTAGTTCTTCAAGGCGTTCACTTTTCATGAAGAATTCCAAGAGCAAAGACCACAGTGATGTATTTTTCAATAGTTGAATTCCATAACCTAGGCATAAATAGACAACAAATTGATAACTCCATTAATTTTGTGACAGCAAACTGATAGGAATCGCTTCAAAGAAGATTACTTGTCTTTGCCAGTCGGTACAATGCACTCATCAGATACTTTCTATGCGTTGACTTCTCCGAATGATAGATGGCAGTGCGCACGACAAATTGGTAGACTACACAGAGTTGACTGATTTCAATCAAAGCGCCAGCTATAATTTGAGAATTATTTAAACGAATCTAAGGATACTTCAGCATCTAGTAACTTACGACTTCTCGAGAGAAAGCGAAGGATGGATATCCCAGTTGGATATCGGTTAACTTGTGGTACTAATGTGACAAGCGCAGTTGCAAAAAATTCTGTACAGACGATTTCACAATTCCGCCCTTTAAGCAAACAACAATGCAGTTAACTTAAAGCCTTATCACAAGTTTGCAATGCTTACTATTCCGGCAAATTGTCTTAATTAACGGTAACATGCACCTAGATATCTCCTTATTAATCTCTGCATGTTTAACAAAATGGCGGCTGAGAAACTCTACGGTGAAGTCAGTCACCAAAGAAATCTGCGATTGTCCTTTCCGACTGTACATACAGTTGATAATCTTCAAGAAGCGAACTTGCATATCATATCCCTTCATGCTTGGAAGGTCTTTTCCACCTTCCTGTTGCACCTCCGCTGCCGGCTGGAATCTCGCATCAATATTCCGTAGAGCCTGTATCACCGTACGAAAGTGCTGCGGTTCATAGAATGCCCTCCTCGCGGCCTTCCGATCCGTCTCACTGACAAACGCATTCTTCACCACAAGCTTCGCCAAAATGTCCAGCACGTACGCGCAGACTTTGATGTTTTTGCTATCCTACAAGCGTGAATAGTTTAGGCCCCCTGCCAATATCAATCAAGCAATGTTTGTCAACTGCACCGCTCGTCATAAATATCGACAGTCAAGGTCTGGTCTTGGCCACGTGCGACGGCAGTCAATCGATCAACATAACCAAATATAAGCTAACTTTGCGCTGCGTGCAATGGAGGTCCTAGTTAATTTGTAAATGCGCTGGCCTGAAATGGATCGTTAGCAGGAAACGAATGGCGTTTATTCGATCGTTGCGCTTGCGTCAACGCGATTAAAGTTAATTACGCTCTGCATCTGCGGTGATGAAGTTATTTTCGGCGTGTTGGGCACGTTTGGCCGGACTCACCCTCAGGATTTCGACGAGTATCACGGGCAGCATGGGATGATGACACAAATAGCTGGCGGTCGTGGTCGTGATCGCCATCACTGCAATGCCATTCATTACACAAGTTGCATTGCACGCATGTTGATGCATGCTGACTTACTCTTAGAGCCCTGCCGATGAGACAGCAGGAAGACGAGGCGGTAGAGTGCTTTGATGCTCTGAGCGTCGCTTTCTTGTTGGCCGGGCGCGTCGCAGTTCTTCAGCACCGTGTACAGCTGTTCGCAATCGGCGTGGACTTTATTTTCGTCTGCGTGGTGAGCATGGTTTGTGCCAAGAAGGCGAATTACCAAGGATGAAATTATTGCGGGCAAAATTGCGATTTGCACAAGCGTGACAAACACTTGTTGGGTTTTTGGCGAGCGGAAGGACGACGAGATTTATGACCCACAATAAACACGGTGGGACTTTTTTATGCTTCATACGCTCACGTAGAATGAACAAAGGAGCAAATGGATTTTAGGCAGAAGCAAATGACGAAGAATGAACATTAACGACTACTTGCGTTAAGGGTAACACAAGTTACCCTCATGTAAGGGTAGTAGAGTCGTAAAAGATAGCAGTTGATAAAATAAACAAAAGGGAATGAAAGTAATATTTACAATCATCTGTCAATGCTCCCATTTTTAGTCTTCCCACACTACACTTTTTTTAAAA
>JAODGC010000004.1:7613065-7634857 GCA_027574925.1 Ecitoglossa quadriceps
AGGGAATGAAAGTAATATTTACAATCATCTGTCAATGCTCCCATTTTTAGTCTTCCCACACTACACTTTTTTTAAAAAATGATATTTTCAAGTTTACTACACATAAATCAAACTAGAGCTTCAGGTGAATGCACGCGAAAACAGGCAAACTGAACGAAAGCTCAAAACGCAACTTGCACCCAACACTCGCGGATTGGTTGTACAGTAGTTTCGAATGTTTAGACGTGAATTTCAGTTTGCGTCCGCTGCGCGCTGTATTAATATCAACCGGTACTGTGGCGGCAACAGCAACGGCTACCATCTGTTGCTGTTTAATAATTTCTTGCCAAAATTCGGATACGCATCACTCACATTAGTGAGTATACGGTGAGAAAGTGTGGATAACCTCATGCCATCAAACATAACCTCACCTGCATCTTGCAATTTCAATTATGCTAGTATTGAGGACGACTGTATTCAATATTGATATGTACAATGGTCTTTGATTCTTCAATGGCTGATCTTTAGAGAATGTTGCCGGATTGTTGTGGAGGAGATGTGTAAGCATTTTGATTACGCTGTATGCAGACTTGGCACAGGTGCAATATTGTGTGCACCTGTACGAAGTGCGAGTGATGCAATTTGTGCAGGAGTTGCAAATTACCACGGGTTGTTAAAGCATCCATTTAGAAAAAAGAATATTTATTTAGTTTTATAACTCGTGGGTTTAAATTCTCGCATGATGTCGTACGATATGCTGAGTAGCTACGACCTTAGATGTACCAAGATGTTTCTGGCCACCCCAGCAGATTGGGCAAAGAACTATTAACTCTTTAAATGAACAGATATTGTAGTAGAAGTCAATAGGTATTATAATAAACGTATAGGGTTGAATAGTTTAAAAAGGAAATTCAATATGACAATATGGCAACCGCACTATATTCCGTACCATCCACGTAACATTTGTATTATTTGATTTTATACGCCATGGTTGCCCTCGTGAGGAAACATTAATTACTTGTAATCAATAATGATCCATACCTATCGACTATAACCATCATTTTTCTGGCTACCTATGTCATAAACCAATACCCTCGGGTACCTACACGCTCCAAACCCAATAAACTTCGATCTCCCTCAACAAAACCCGAGAAACCGTTAAACACCCCATCATTAACCGGTACCTGCAAGTCCTTAGCTTCGTAAGTCCTCTCGAGAAATGCAACACAACCTTCCACCCGCCAATTGTAACCTCCGAAATCCCGCCAACGGCCTCCCAAGGGCTTCAAATAGCGGACAGAGAGAGGACAATCAGTTTTGGTCATCCATCAGAGTTAGAGCCGGAGTCGAAAAGAAGAATCAAGAAGTCTGCCACCACACTACAGCACCATCACTCCCCAGTGATCACCACCGCACCACGGCACGCCATCAGTCCACCGTTATCGCCACCACCCAGTCACAACACATTCGCACAACACGCACAACCATCCATATGTTCAAATATATTTGATTTCGCTGTAATCAATTGTTCCCACGTATAAGTTACAGTCCTGAATAAAACTGACATCTACAGTTGGTAAGCCAGAAATGAGTATTGTTTGGGATTTAGTTTATTGGCTACTTTTCTAGAGTAAATAGCTTTTACAAGAAGATGACCATGAAAATATTTTGTTCCTTTACGCATGTATTCCGACAGAATGGCAATTATTAATTTGGATACATTAGGACAGATTAGTTAGACTTGAGTTCACATTATAATGACAGTGCATCATGCTTTATTATTTTTATTTTCTGGAAGTAGAGTACATTTATTAATCATTATTGTTATAATTATTGCTCTTTCCAAAATATATTCGCATCTGGAATGCAACGACCTAACGAGCTCAAAATTGTGTAGCTAATCGACACGTAAACCTGCTTTGCCACTTTGCTATATTATGGCAGGCCAGATTGGTTCCCTCTTGTTATTTTTGAAATTATAGGAGCCGTATGTTAAGTTTAGCACAGGGAAGACGACATTGGGTGATTCTGGGTGCGTTGGGGTTCGGTCTGACCAAGGGGTACACCTTGGGACAAAACTCTTCTCAGATGGTTTTTTGCGAACGAATCAGTTTTAAATAAAGCAAACAAGTTTTTAACGTGAGATTATTACCTATTTTCATCCACCACTTCTTAATTATTGGCTTACTCATCTAACCAAAAATCTAAAATCCCTTAATCCCTTGGATTAATTTGCGTTAATCCAATTGCATCGGCCTACTACTACTACTACTACTAGGAATACTAATTTAAAGTTCCAATATTTGCAGTGCACCCTATTTCATATTCATATACGAAGCCACCAAAAAAAAAATTATTTTTCTATAGGTTGCGCTCGTACATTACGCAAACTATGATTATAAGATACTAAATCCCAAGAAAATTATCAAGTGAAATAAAATAGTACTTTCTGCATTATCCCTGCCTTTCAGTGGCTGTGCTCAAATAAATGATTAACAACCAAACCGACATTCCCATTATAACGCCTAAGAAGCCCCAGAAGATCAATGTTGTCAGCAAAGCCCATACGACGCAATTGAGACCACTGGGTAGCGTACTTAATCTCATCGGGATTAATGGGAACGTGCTGCAAAGGCGGAGCCTGAGTTGGAGTTGAAGCTGGAGCTGAAGGTTGATTAGTAGATGGTATGTCTGGACTCACAAGTGTCCATCCTGCATCAGGAGCAACAGGGACAGCTGGGTAAATTGGACCGGTGCCTTGAGATGGAGCCTGATTAGTCTCAACTTCCATTGCAGTACTTGTAGAGGATGGAACCGGAGTTGGCACTGGGTCTACAATGACCACATCACCCTCAGCTGCAGTAGTTGGAGCTGCTGGTGTTGCATCTGGGTTTGATGAAGTAGTAGAAGCAGTAGTAGTAGCTTGAACCAGATTGGTATTGATTACGGACATGACGTCACGGATGAGGTTACCAAATGCATCAACTGGACTTTGAGTAGCATTAGCAGTGTTCGTAGCTTCGGCCGATTTTTCATTTGGAGCGGGTCCAGCAGCAGACGGAGTAGCTGTCCCAGATCCAGGTGTGGATTGATTAGGACTTTGCCCGTGTCCAGCAGCAGCATTATAAATGTGCGCAAATGGCGCCATGCAACTACGAGCAACCTCCACCAAACTAGCAATATCCATCTCGTTGTTCACAGCAGAATTACATCCTCCTTTCTTAGCTTCCTGGCGAAATGGACATTTCGAAGCCATTGCGGCAGCTCTAGCTGCGTTTTCCAATCCACACCTAGTTGCACGACGCGCAGCAGAATGGGCTTCTCTAGCAGCATGATGTGCGGCTTTTCGAGCCGCACGAGTGCAATGCCCAACCATCTTATGCAAACTGCGTGGGATCTCCAAGTTGACCAGCCGCATCATTGCGTGATGGGCATGGGCACCACTATGCTCACAGCTCTGGCACAGATCATAATCATGGCATTGAAGGCATTTGAACCTGTAGCGAGTGATGTGCGAGTTACAACCATCACAAGTGATAATGGGCCTAAAATAATTGGTTGCGATGTCTTCCTCCGGTTCGCCTTTGAGCTCGCCTTTGGTATGAACGTCAAGGACCTTCAGTCCGTTCATCTCCATCATGGACGTAAGGAGGTCTTCATCGTTGGCGATTGTTATCACATCACCATCCGTGTCTAAAATGGTAATTTAAGGATCAGTTGATACAGATTCAATATGGATGCTATTTAGTAAATCAAAGATGAAAGCAAGGAAGAAGGGTACTTACCGGTCCAGGTGACTTTAAAAGTCGTATCGCGGATTTGAGGGAAAACAGCCCTCAGTTTATCCTTGAAAAGTTCAAAGTTGCTGGCGAATGAAGAATCATCCAGCTGGAAACGACGCATTTCCTCTTGCTCGTCATCAACGTGCAACTTGACTTTACATTGTATTGCTCCTTGATTATTCATCTGTTGATAAGGAATTGTTATCAGCAATTAAATTAATGGTGAACAAATAACAATAATATGAGCGTGCCAAGAAGAAATGCACATCACTATTATGAAACGTCAGTAGATTGTTGTGAAATATTGCGCCATTCCAATGACTTGCATTTTGTAATCTCTCCGGCCTCTTTCCACCATATTGCAACAATATGCAAGTATGCATCCATTTACAATTTCACTTTCAACGCAATTTCCAACTTGCCAACTACAATTGCGTTTGAAATACATATAAACTTTTACCTTTATTGAATTGTTTTCCTTGCCAAATACTTCAAATTATTGTTGTAGTCTACTTGTTTTCAATCACAAAGGCTTCGAGATTCAAACGCGATTACACAAGCTACCGCACCAAAGCTTCTGCAAAGAATATTCATCCACAGCGGCAGCGCTGCGCATTTATAGCAACGCACAGAAATGCACTGCAATCATCATGGAGGTGGCTGCTACTTGTTAGTTTTGCTTGTGACTCATACTCCCGAGCATGCTAGATTGCTCTGGAACATTGCGTTGTATTTCATCATAGGAAATAATACAATAATAATATGCCACATAATCAATTGATTAAAAATAGTATACGACATGCATACCACATAATTGCTGTGACGTGGAATATTCTACTGATAAGGTTTTGTAGGCTTATTTTGGTTGCTCTTGTTGGGAATTGTGAATGAATATGCAGTATTCATAATTAAACGGCGTGATTATTTGAAATGGAGTGAAATATTTTGAAATTTATGCATGTAGTGGGGATAAAGTTCTGGTGTCTCTTCATTGGTTGCAATGGTTTTGACATTAAGTTTGAGTTTTTAAATATTAACACTCAGATTTATATAAAACATCAAAAAATTCTAGTTTATAAATTGAAATTGCTGCAGAAGGTATAATATAGCAATATAATGCTTTTTAGTTGGCAGTTTATTGCTGTTTTTCCTAATAGGGCATATTTTTTCTTTTGAATTATTTGATGTACTTTGTATATACAATGAACGAATGTCAATTGTCATTTTTGGTCAGTTTGGAAAGCGTTGGTTATGTTTTACTGTTTATTACGTTTCTTTCACTAGAAAACAAGAAAATTTGGCGATTTGCAAGCACAATACACAAAACAATAAGCAGTTCTGCGTACTACCCAATAAGCATTTGTTGTAAACTCCTCTCAGTAATGAATACGTTAGTGTTTATCAGTCGGCAATGATCGAAATCGAACAGGTAATCGCAGATTGAGTGGAAAGGGTTATAAACAACAACATTTCAAAATAGTCTGCTAACGCATTCAATCTGTATGTAATTTGATCACTGATTAGCAATTAATGTGTGTTTGTGATAGATTGCGGGAAATCGGACAAGAAAAATGAACTCGACCAGTCTTTATGTAGCAACAAACCAAATCATCCTTAAATCTCAACCTGAGGACCCATCCACTTGGCAAGACTTGTACAGATTACTGCCATACCTCCGCAATTCGTTATGCTGCGTCGTATGCGGGGGGCTGCTTGTGGGGCCGGTTTCACCTGCGGGCGGCAAATGCCAGCACCACTTGTGTCAGCATTGCACTGGAGGCAAGCGTAAAATTAAGCCAGCCTGTATGTGGTGCAAAGACTGTGATACCTACAATGAGAATAAACAATTGCGGACACTACTGCAATGCTATAAGAAGATGTGTGCATATTTGTCCAATTCAGGTATTTATACAACACTGGCTGAGGCTGCAAATAGTGGCAACAGTGAGCAAGCAGCAGCCAATTTGATAGGTTTAATTAAAGAAGGTGCATCATTTTGTGACACTTATGAGAGTAATATTGGACTGAGCAAAGAAACGTATAGCATTTTACCATGTGTGTTTACAAATTCCGCGACGCAAACATCCGCAGAGAAGAGTATAGCCAATAGTAACGCAAAGAGTTCAAATGGTACACCAATGTATTCAGTGATGTTTGCTGGGAATGGAAATAAAATTACAATTAAGAGGAAGCAGAAATCAGAGGAAGTGAGAACAGTGGCTAAGAAAGAAGAGAAACCTGTGTTTAAAAAACCAACCAAGTGTGTGACCAAAACAAGGAGGGGTTGTAGATGTGGCAATGCAACTGCTACACCTGGGAAACTTACTTGCTGTGGGCAACGGTGTCCTTGTTATGTTGATAGTAAAGCCTGCGTGGATTGCAAATGTCGAGGCTGTCGAAATCCACATACCTTAGATGGAAATAAGGTCTATTTAATAATTTCTTTAATATATTCATACAAAATGTTTAAATTACCGAATATTTTTTTTAGGTTCTCAATCTTCCTCATCATCTCATCCAGCAATACCAAGAGCAAACCAATCCACAGGTTTACCTCGAGCCACACCAATCACAACTGCAGCAAATTGATGACCCACTGCAGCAGTTGCACGTGCAACAAATTGAGCAGCCCGTCAGCAGCAGTATGCCAGGCACGCCAATGCTACAGCACGTGAAAATAGAACTGGACGCGAATCTCACCTTCGAGCAGCTCAACGAACATTTAAGCCTCAACGGTATTGCAATCTCCTGGTGACTCTTTTTAATTCAATTCATTGCCTTGTGACGTTCTTATGTGCAGTCTTCGAACCATTCTCGGAAGTTCCGCCGACTCTACCTCACACCTTCCTCATGCATACCAAACGCGAAGATATTGATGAGGATGATATCTCCGTTGATGCGTGATTCAAACGGTTTTATATTTACGCAAACATTTCATCATGATTTCCACACGGCTGGTGACCCAGGAAGAAACCAAAGATGTTGATGTTCTAGAGTATAAATTGGATTCGAATTAATTGTTGATTTTCTTACGACGTCTGTTTGGGTTTATGCGTACTAGTAATTAGTTGAGCGTCTTCACATCTTACCAAGATTCTGGGACATGAAGGATTGTTTATGACTGATTACAATCTGACAATGTAAAATAAAGTATGGCAATGAAAGTTCTTCTATGTTGGTAATTTTATCACCATATGAGTATTCCGTGTTTATCAACATTACTTTCTTTGCTACAATGTTTTTTCTGAGGTGGCAGTGTCAATAGTAGAAAGAATTATGACATCTTCAAGTAATTTCTGAATGTCAACTAAATGGCTTGAAGCCATTGAAATCGGAAAAAAATTTAGCTGTCTGCGTTCCTGGTAGCACGCGATAGAAATTCTGTCATTCAATTCTTTTCTTGAACATTTTCAGACTTCAACTTTATTTATGTTCCTAGTAGAAATTAACAAAATAGTTTATCTTTTCAATAAAACGTTGGATTCGTTTTTTTACAGCCAGGAACACAGAAGGTAGTAAGAAGTATGAAGAAGCTCTTATACCTCCAATTATATTTTGTGTTCTTGATACTATAAGTTTTATATCAAAATTTATAGCAAATTTTTAAAGCAAAAGCTATTTCTCATTAAGAGTACAGAAAATACTAGGGGGTATATTCCTGATAATAAAATCTTGTTTCAATATTTTATTCCAAGCTGGTAAAAGTAAAAATTATTTTCACATGTTTTACTAGGAACACAGGGGAGGAACACACAAGGAGGTTTTTAGGCTTGTGTACTGAAACACTGAAAAGAGATAATTGAAAACAAATGCATTCCCTTGACTCAAACGAAATTGAACCAATTACGAAGTAAGGATATAAATATTTAACATGTAGCGCAATGCAAAAGTTTCCTGTAAAGGTTATTGAAACTTCAAAAAAAAAAGAGAATATTTAAATTTGAATAATTACAGATTTCTGTTTACGTTACTATTCAATTTCAACCTATTCGGGAATAAGCAACTGGATGGCACGCCATGTATCATTTTGGAATTAAATTATAAATTATTATATATATAAATTAAATTATAGTTCTAATTAAGTAATAGCGATTAATGAACTTTCTGCCAACTAAATAAGATATTCACCAACCATCTAGCTCGAATAGTTTAGTCGGTACTATTAATTTACATCAATGGTGAGCACATTTTAAATTTAAGCCAAATAGTTTTCTACTAATGTCAATTTCCCGACGCGTTTGTTTAAAAATTTCAGAAACTGATTCATTATAGATATTCTCAATTTTAAAGCAATTCTAATTAACTTAGGACTAATTAGGCAACATAAATCGATAGAGAAACTCTTATAAAGCAAATTTTACAACACAACTCCTCCAACTAAAGATCATGCGCAATATGCCCAAAACGGTATTGCAATCAACATTCAGCAAGTGTCACAAAGTAAATCATCTCAATACAAGGAATATCAAACACTTGGTAACCACGTTAACGAAACACTCAAAATATTTGCGAATACAAGTACTAGTTACGTCCATATATAGTCAATAGACCCCTATAGGATAAATAGAGTGGCTATTTAAAACAATAAATCCAAAATGTATTGAATGATTGAAATTGTAGGGGTTCACATGAATCCATAATTCTGAACAACAATTCCCACGCAATTGAGCTTTGTTTACGTTACGAAAGCGTGGGGACTTGGCGATAGACTGTTTCGTTTAATGAGTTGGTGATAAGGCGATTGCTTTGATGGGTCGATTACCGTTTACATCGTAAGGCTTCACATGAATCCCTACATTCATCCGATACCGATGTGGTGCCAGCACCCCAGCTTGGAAACGCCAGACGCGTACAAAACGCGCGGACTAAGTGGACGAGCACCACATCCCTATAAAAGGCAAAACCTTCTTTTGGAAAGGGGTAGTCCGCCTCGGGAGTCCACCGCAGCAAGTTGATCCTGGTCGTCCACAGCAGTTGGTTTCGCTCACCCACAGCGCTCGATCAAGGAGATCCATCCACCGCAGTCAGATTGGGAGACCATCACGAATCAAGGCTTCTTCCATCAACCACCGCAATCAAAGAGCTCACCACCGTTCAGCTGCTCGCCACCAAACTCACCCTGTCACCACCGTGTCTTGACATACATAGAAAACCGTCTACAAAATTAACTAGGTACTGCCCCCATCACAAAATTTGCTGTGATGCTGGTATATTAAGCCATTGATATGGTAATTGGCCTCCACTATATAATAGACGTTGCAAAGTGTGCTATCCTGGAACTAATTTGCATTATATTATAGAATTCGAAGCATCGTATAACACAAAGTAGCATAAAATAAAAGAGCAACTCTAAAGTAATTGTTTGCCTTAATACATAGACGCTAACGAATATGGGACGTTCGTAAACGTTTAAAATTTTCAACCATTTAGCAATTGTTTCAACAATTGCGAATTACTTGAAGTGAAAGAGTAATTCATAGTGTTCGTAAGTCTTCGTTTATCGAAACGTTTGCCAGCATAATTAAACCAGAATCCAGAAAATGCAATTTTCCACAAGGTGTCATAAGAAAATTACAAAGTTAACAAACTTCGATGATGATATACATCCATTTACATAAATAGTTTAAACAACCCTACACTCTAGTACAAGTTTCAGAAGATTGTTGGATGGACAATGCATACCTTCAGCAAGTAATCCACATATGATGTTTCCTTTTGTTTATATCAACACAATGATATTTTCCATTTCTCCAAGTTTCTCGTTAGTGCCAAATTAGATTTCCAAGTATTTCATTTCCAATAGGCTTAAGATTATGTCCATCACGATTTCCAAGCAGCCACCTAAAATTAACAACGCATACAGTTTACAAATATAAATTTATTTAATTACAAATAGAGGACTTAAATGAGTAACACGTAAAGTATTTGTGCTGCCAATTGCTGTCACAACAATCAAAGAGTTTTACGACACATACCCCAAAAGTACAAAATGGAAAATTGTCTCCCATTATCTTCTTTACAAGGCGAGCGGAAAATCAATATGCAATTGGCAACCAATCGAATTCGAAACACGCATCCCGCCAGCAACGTTTGAAATAAAAAATTTATAGTAAAAATAAATAGTTTCACATCGGGGAGAACTGCGCTACTCCGCTCACAGCTTGAAGAAAATAATACATGTTTCCAACTCAGCGCAATAAATACATTCAAACAAAATTACACATCTTGTAATTTGATTCTAATCGTTTCACTAATGTAAGTTATCTTCTTTGTGATAAGTTGTTAGTACTTATTTATCAACATACCTTTCGCTTCCCGCCTATCTCAACGCAATATAATTCACTGTTTACAATATCTATTATATCTGCATTTCTCCGCCACGAATATATTTATATATAATATGTATAAATTTATAAAGGGGAACTAAAGAATCTGAATAAGTTTGTTCTGGCTGTCTCTGCTTACAACATTAGTAAATCTGCCTTAATTTCAACAGAATGCGCATTCATGTGTGTTCATCCAATCAGCTCACAAAGCAGTTGTCTTTATAAACAGCACTGGCTTAATTTATATACAATAATTTCATCGAACAAAAGCTTTGCAAAGCCCCGTCATACAGGATTGAGAAGAACACACGCGACAATAAGCACACTTTACAACGAAAGCAACCGATGTTCAATGCACGCACGTTGCAATCATTACACTAGGTGGTCCTGGTAAAAAATATAATAGAAATACTTGAGGCCATCAACTTCTGTTATATCTTTTTGCTTTCTGTAGCATCAAACACCTAGCACAAGTTACAATATACTGATATATCCTAAAATGTGTCACTCTGCAGTCGATTTACATATCTGTTTTGGTATTTATAATAAATGAATGAAAAAATATTTATACCTATATATTAAACTTTGTACATTTTGGTTTAAATTCTATTTAAAATTTACTTTGATACCGCAATGACACATGTCTTGCACGCATTTTGCATGAAAGTCTTTCTGTGGTGGAAGGTGTGGATCGAAATGCTTTAAAAAACTATTTACATCCTTACAATATATAAATAAAATTACAAACTGTTGAATTTTCGCTAAAACTAAATCACTGCACAAATTCTACACACATCAGTCTCAAGTCTGTTAGCAGACGCAAGCTTGAAGTTAACCCATGTAGTCCGGATCACTGAAGTCGCTCTCTTCACCGGAGCTGACAATTTTCCTGCGTTTCTTTTTGTGCCGATGCTTCCGCAGCTTCTCCGTGTTGGACTTGCGCGGTGAGCGTTGCTTTGGCTCGTTGTCAATACGGCGATTCGAGATCACAAGTTTCGGCACTTTTGGTGGGGCATTATCCTGAAAACACACCCATTCCCGACAATAGTATCCAATAACTTGATATCTTTTTCATACCAATACCTTGTAATTAGATAGGACTACTTGGTCAGCATCAGTTAAGATTGAGGAAGTAGCAACATTATTGAACGTCACATTCGCATTCACAGCTGGAGTTTTCGCATTCGGATCATCTTCTTCATCTTCCGGATCCAATTGCATCATCAGTTGCTTAAACTGCAATCAAAACAAGGAAATCAAACCGTTTGGCATTAACTAAAAAGCATTGTACAATACGCACGTCTAAGTACTGTCGAATGAGATCTTTTCTGCCTTCCTTATCCAAAAATGTGGGCGGTGGACCTTCGCTGATCTTATTGAGCGTCGTTTTCGGATTAAAAAGTGCGTTACTTTTACGATTCGCAACTTTTTCATTGGCTTTCACTGGTTCGGATGGAGAATATTGCTGGATTTTACTGCAAAGCATAGAAATTAACACATCCACAGTCAAACTAAAGTCTAACTAAAAGGAATTACCCATCACTCAGTCCAAACGTATCCTTAATGTGTTGCTTCAAAACTAGCATTAGGAGAGATCCTTGTGCAGCTTTGAGACAATCCTGGAGGACACTGACATCATCTGGTACTCGCTCCACTAACAACTCTTCATCTTCATCCTCATCGTCTAAAGCTGTTGTAATGGGCTCACCGCGTTGTTGCGCAGCTTCCAGAGCAAGTTTTTGCGCCTCAGTCATAATCAATGCCTAAACAACAACGCGCAACAGTTAGCCCGCAAAGCAACAATCACAATGCAGAAAAATTCAGATTGAATAGAATACAACGCACTTCTCTGAACGTATGAAGTAAGTTCGCCCCAGACGCAGCCAGAATAACATTAATTTGATGCACGATAAACAGCAACTCGTCCTGTGCTTGATACGGAAAGTACGCTAAATTGTCAGCCAGGTACAACATATACGATAAACTGGTAGACTGCAATAGTATAAATGAGGCATAAATTAGCATCATCACATAAGGTGAATCTATGTCCAACCGAATTTACTTACAGTTTGATCAAATTGTCTCAAGATAGACAGAACTAAGGCACGTCTCTGTTGCTTGGAACTCCTCAGCATTGTATACAGGTAACCGTTGAGGGCTGATGGATATTCACCTTGGTTTTTCACTTTCCATCCGCGTATTACCGCTGCTGTTGGGTCAATCATAGATTGCAGATCGTAGGACAATCGGATTCCCAACAAGGAAGGTGCGTAGATAAAGCCTGGGTACTTCTTGTCGATTTCTGCTAGTTGTTTGTCAGCAACGCTTGATATACATACTGCTGGATCAGTACTCATGCAAATCAAGTAAGGAATGATCTGAAGAATAGAAATAGTTTGTTTAATTAATCTACATAGAAGCCCCAAGTAGAATATTAAATTATTACCTGCACAGGATGCACCAATCCTTGTTGCAACACAAGCTGTATCACTTTAAGCGCTGGTTGTCGAACTCTTGTATCCGCATGCTGATAAGCCTTCAAAACTTCCTTTAAGTACAACTGAATGATGGTCGAAGCCATCCCAGATGACACATCGCCCATTTCCTTGAGATTTTCCATTTTAGATCGTTTAGACCCTAAATTTTGCAAAATATTCCAGTTAATATGAAATTCTAGAATAAAATAAAGCTCAACTTACATTCCAAATCTTGTTGAATCATCCTATGCTCCTCTTCAACCAAATAACTCTCAATATTCCTCAACACTTCAATCCGATTCATCAACGGTACTTCACTCGACTGCAGCATTCGATGATAATAAACCTTAAGCTCTTCCTCCAGCATAAACTCATAATGCCGAATACAAATAGCCCCCATTGCTTTCAGCGTATTCGCCTGGATGTCATCATCCTCACAGTGCAAAAAGTACATAAACATCTCATAAATCTTATCCTTTGTGTTCATCAGCGTATCGCTAACTTCCGGATCCTTAAAATCAAAGTACCTAAAGAGCAATCCGACTGTAAACAGCGATCTTCGAAAATATCCCCGCAACCGCACGTCATCCAGACGATATTGTGGTTGCTGTGTTCGCAGCCCTTCGTAGAATCGCTCCAAGAACTGAAAATACTTGGTAAAACAATCACGGATCAGCTTAAAATTGCGCGTCACTCGGTTCACAATCGCCGCAAGGCACGATATGCAACTACTGACAATGTTGCGCTGATGCTGGAGGATGTGCTTCATTAAATCCTCCTCCAACTGGGAGAGGAACGAGTCACTTGGATGTTCCATCATGGGCACGACCAACTCCAACATCTTTGCGACTCGCTCGATGATTGCGGATTCATCGCGACTATCACATTTCACACTGAGGTAAGGCTGTAGAGTACTCGCGTGTTTCACTAGTAACTGTGGTCGAATTTTCGCAAACAAATAGAGCGTCGTTATGCAAGCAATTAATCGCTGTGGAGAGCCATTACTACTAGTTGATTCTTCAATAGTTAAAATATTCTCTATTAGGCAATCAACTATTTGTTTACAAGCCAGAAGGAGAGCTTTTGGAGGTTCAGTATTCACTTTGGTAGAATCGTCTTTATCTTCTTTCGGTTTGAATAGACTCACTAACAACTGCTCAAACCACTCCAGACTGTCATTACTTGAAGCCACCACATCTGTGATGTTCATAACTTTCCTTAGAAGAGAATTTGCTGATGATGAAGTGAACCACATATTTTGAAACACTTCCATGACCAGTTTCCTGATGCCTTCCTCATCATTCACACGTCGGATCATCTTTACACAGATTTCCGGAATTTTCGGGAATTCAGGGCACTCTATACAAATGTCCTTCAATATTTTGATCACACGTTTCCTGACACTAACACCAGTATCTAAAATTCTATCCAGCAGAACTTGATAGTACTTATTAATTAATTCCGGACGACTAAGAACGAATTTCCCAACTAAATCAACAGCTGCCTCACGCACTGATGTGGAATGATCAACGATGGAATAGTTGACACCAATTTGCACATCTCGCGTGCCTAACACAGAAGGATCCGCCTCGACAATCATCGTGAGACATTTCATCGCCTTGGTTCTTATTGCTATTGATGGTTCGCGCAGCACAAAGAGAATCGACTTTAAATAAATATCAAAACATTTCGAGAAGTGGCGCTTTGACGCTAAGTACTGCGCGATCAACTCGGCCATTTCATAGTCAATGTATGTCTCAAACACCTTGATCTTACTGCCCGCACTCATCGTTTCCTTAAACGAACAAACCTTGGACAACAAGAACTTCTTCCGCTCATCGAAGACCTTCTGCTGTTCAATTAACAACTCAATGTCTTTTTCCTTCTCCTTGTGATTATTCAATTCCTCGTCCGAGTCAGAATCTTCTATCCGCCTGTGTTTCCGATGGTTATCCTTCGCGTTGTTCTTGTTGTCTTTTACAGCTGCTTTATCCGCGTTGCACTCTTTATACCACTGCACAATGTAGAAGTGTCTCGCGAACTTGTACGCTTCGTCATTCTGCGCTTTCACAGCTAGGAAATCTAGCAACACCCTCTGGAGAAACTGTATCCTCTCCTCATCGTTCTTAATCTCCAACCTCTCCTTAACAACATCACCTTCAGTCTCCCTCAGTTCCTCAGCCTTGATCTCCTTGATCATATGATCAATCGTACTTAGTTTACACCTGGAGAGCACGCTGTCTCGTCGTAGTCTCGCGGCAACAACACCCAGATAATCCAAACTCGCCACTCGCAATGACCCTTCAATACTCTTGTTGGAAAAGTTACTCACTAGCAGTTTTCCCAACAAACTCAGCACCATTTCGGTCGCAGGCCACTCTGGTTTATTAACAGTTGTTAATAAATCCTGGACAAAGTTTTCAAAGAGTGGCCTGTAATCAATGTCTTCATTTTTAGAGCCGCACTTTGAGAGAAACGCTGAGAGAAAAGTACCAGCCGTGGAAAATGCCTCTTGATTTTTATTGCTTATTAGAACATCTTTGTCGACGTTTTTCAGTTTGTCTCTGTTGTCCCCATCTTGGTCTCGATCTTTTTTGTCTTCCTTCGCGCGATCTTTTTTCTTTTTATTGAGATTTTCCGGTAGGACCACTATGCACTGAATTAACTGCAATACCAGCGCTGTTAACATTTGAATGTTTTCTTCACTGTTTAGTTTGTAGGTTCGTAAGCTACGCTTGGAGCTTGGTAAACGTGCGATTGAAGCCAAGATATCATCGAGAAGTAATCGGCGGTGCTTTTCATACCTCGTAAATAGCTACAGACATAATCAAAGGTAAATTAATTGTAAGCGCGACATTAAAATCAAGTGTTTGGTGTATGGATAATTTAAGTGCTTACCGTTGTTACGAGTTTTAAACTGGCCAGTTGCAGTTCACTGACATTCTCAGTGAAAAAAGGTGAAACACCCATGGATGACGTATGAAGAACAATGGTATCAGTTAAGAGTTGAATTTCCATTAAATCGGCTAATTTGGAGACCAACTCGCAGATTTTATTGTATAAAGTCTGCACGTTTCTGTCTAATATTTGCGTTGACTTCTTTTTCCTTCCATCCGCTAGAAAAGAGGCGATAAATTTATCTCAACCCATTACACTTTGAAACAAACAGGCAAAACAGTATTAGAGGATTTCGTTTATCAACTTTTAGGTTGGTACTACAATCAAAGTTTCGCTTTTGTTTCGATTACATTGATTTGTGATTTACGTTTAAATGAATAGAATTGTTACACCTGCAACAAGTTCATACCTTTCTTCTTACTGTCCACCCTGTATGTAACATCATACGAAGGAAATATCGTATTAACAAGTTGGTACTTGATAAATAACACAATACGGTCGATGACATCTTCGATGTACACCCGTTTGGGCATATTCTTCGCCGTGAGGATATGCAAACAAGTAAGGCATGCATCCGCTGCGCCCATAACTCGTTCCATAGCGGTCTCAATCCACAACTGCCGCATATTTTCATTATCCTCATCTGTAATAGGTGTGACCCGATCAGCACCACGTATCGTAATCTCCAAAGCATTTAAAAGCTTCACGATTTTATCGGTAGGGATCATCTCCATCGCGGAAAGCATGTTTAACTTTGCAGCCTCAGTTACCAACTCTTGGACGATGTGTCTATT
Source organism: Ecitoglossa quadriceps (assembly GCA_027574925.1). NCBI lineage: Eukaryota > Metazoa > Arthropoda > Insecta > Coleoptera > Staphylinidae > Ecitoglossa > Ecitoglossa quadriceps. The sequence goes on from JAODGC010000004.1 coordinate 7,629,322, forward strand.
CAAGAGGTATTCATCTGGGACCATTCCATCATCACCTGGTTAAAAGATTAATATTAGTGATGGCACTTGATGAAAAACTAAGTCCGTTATAATAACAATAACTTACCAAATTCAGTAACATCAATATTACTGTACGCGCTAAGAACATGTTCAACGTTTTTGTTGAACCGGCCATAGGTATTGGACTCCATTAACTCCTCCACTGTCATTTTATGCACTACAGGTCCTACTTTCTTCTCGACTTTGCGGAGTTTAGGCTTGATAACAGGTTCAGCTGATCGTTCAACAGCAGGTTCAAATCGTCGCTTCTTACCAACCAAAGCAGAGAATGTATCAGGAACAAATTCCTCATCTTCAGCATTGTTCTTTTTAGATGTCTTCTTCTTTTTCCCTAGTTCCTCTTTGGAATTCTCTTCAACTTCATCATCCTCTGACTCTGAATGTTCCTTATACTTTCCACTTTTATCTCTATTCCTTCCAGATTTAACATCATCAATCCCCAATTCCTTGGCCAACTTGGGCCTATTTTCAACGAAATTAGTAAGACTCTTCTGCATTAACATCTGATCATGATCAGATATTCTCTTCAGCCTCACTACTGGTTGTTTCATTAGTGATGCTGCACCAGCTGCACTGTTGATCAACTTCTCAACGTGATTCTCATTAAATGCAGGCACCATCTCCACGCTAGGATTGGAATTAGCATATATTTGCCGCGTTTGCTGTTCTGGATGGGACTGCATTGGTTGTGACGCTTGATGACGCATACTCTGCTCAGTTTGTTGCATATGTTGCTGCTGATCTTGATTTTGAAGAAGTTGAGGTTGTTGCATATGTGATTGCTGCTGCTGTTGTTGCTGATGGCCATAATTATAATCCATTTGATGTTGCTGCTGCCCCTGATGCGGAAGATGCTGAGGAGCAGGCTGATGTGGGATTTGATGTTGCGCATGATGTTGATTATGTAGATGCATCTGCTGCTGTTGCATTGGTTCATACATGACACTATCCTGCTGCGGTTGTTGCATGGAGACATGCGACACCGCAGAACTGTTCATTGCGTGCATCCCCATCGAGTTATCTAGCGACATATGCGTATTTGGCATTTGTTGCATCGACTGCTCAGGGAATTGATGGAGATTGCTATCCGGCAATGATTTGCAACTGTTCATTGCGGGGTTTGTATGCGCGTAAGGGTCTAGATTCTTATCGAGCAGTAACATATTTGAATCACCTATAACATTATGACAGTTGAGAATAATAATTCAATTCGTTGATTAAGTATCTAGGCAATACCTTTCCCTCTGAAAACATTTGGATTTGCTCCTATTAATGACTGTAGAAGTGGAGGAATATCACCATGTGGATCAACTGATGTTTCGGAACACATAAAATTGTCCTTCACATCACTGTGCAAGTAAATATTTCCATGTGATTAATTCATTTGGGATTGTTTGTATCAGAGTGACTTACATATGATCAGCTGAAGTTTGACTGAGTGCCTGAAGCAATTGCGGCACGAGCATGTCATCTCGTGCTCGGAGATAATTTTGCGCCTCATCGGCGACTCTGGGATGAAAGAGCAGTGATTTGTTGCTCAAGGTTTGTGGTAATGGTGTCGGTAGTGGCATTTCAGGCAGTACTACAAAACAAATCCATTTAAAACAATCACAGCATTGTAAATCAATGATTTTACAGAATATTTTGAGTCTTTTGTATTTTAAGTGCTAACTTACAGTCTGTAAGACTTGCCACCCCTGCCAAAGTGGTGATTGGCACACTTGGAACGTCCCGATCCATTGCCACCCAATTCAATTAACATAGAATGTTGAGTATATTCAGCCTTCTGCTATATAACAGCAGTAACCGTGTGTGCAGACATTGGTGCTGTGCATATAGCAGAGGCATCAGCTCACTGAATGTCACTGCAATGGCCTTAAGTGTCCTTCGCATTGATGCAAGCAATCATCCTGCTTGTAGGAAAACACCACCACACCATACACAATAACTGCCCCCCTGTAAAATGCAGGTTACCCAGACGTACGTTCAGCCAGAAAAATTCCACCCGCGTGGCGCTCAACTAAGTCTTTTCACACCTGCAGCTGTCTGAGGATGCTCTTCAGCAGTTCACCAGGTCCAAACATCGCGCGTACATGACATAACTGTCAACATTGGCAGTTGACGCAGCCGATGCTAGATTACTGGCGGTACTCACTGCTGCAGGAGACGCTGTGCTGTTTAACGGCCACGATGCCCACGATACTATTTGTGCGGTGCATTCGCCGATGATGGTGTGGTTGATGCCCGAAGGCGGTTTGTTTTCGCACGCCAGGTCGCGTTCAGCAGCGGACCGCTCGCACCAGCGTCGCTTGCGGTGAACCCTGTGAATGTACCCGCATCGGCCCTCTCGCCGCGCAGAGCCGCACACACGCACCAGGTTCGCAGCGACTCCACGGGCACTGCAGCTCGCCCAGCAATCCACGGCGCGATGCACTTGATATTGTTTCAGCCTACGGGTGCGCTATTACGAGAATGGAATCGAATGGCGACGTTCTAAACGCGGATCCATGGGAGGCAAACTCCACTTAACCAGTTTTTTCTTATTCACTTCAATGCAGCGCTCCGTCGGCTGCCGTGGTGGCGCTCCGCGCGCTCAACCATCAATGAAAAACAAGAAAGGCAAACAAAAATATAATAATTACACGATATGTTGCGTAGAATAAGTGGAAATATTATAATTACACTTTTTATAACAATATTGTATGCCCAACACTATGAAACATTAATTTAAAAACCAACTTGAAACAAAGCATTAACACTATAGCAACTTACAAAGCACTGAAAGTACAAAAAAACAAACCTTGCAGCTTTTATCCTATACGAATTTAAGATATTTCCTAGTTTTTTAATTCACACATACCATATGAAATGTTAAAAATAGATTAAATCGACAATATCCAAGAATTTTAAAATAATTTGGTTTGTATCTCCACTATTTTTAGTTACTTTTGAAAACCGCTAGAAACAAAATCCCTAGAAATGAGTGCATCTCTTTTGTTTTGCTCGCAGCGTGGATTGTTGGTGCAATTTGCAATTACTCCGGCTTTGCTAGTCGCGCATCTGGGTTACAAGTGCGAGCAGTGCGAATGACGCCATTACGACCCACCGGGTCTTAAATGTTTTGTTTGGGTCGCACATTGTCCAATCGCGCCGCAATGGAACTCCAAGGAAGCGGTATCCGTTAAAACCTCCGCGGAGAATGTGCTGTACCCCCAGCAACACCCGCTTACTCCACGTCTCTTGATATTCGGTCACGTCCGCTCTTCCTGTGGGATTACGTCGGTTGAATCATCTGAACTCTTGAAAAAAAAATCATTCTAATGTGCAATAGGTGAGTGTTATCTGCCGTTATCAGTACACTATCGACATTTGTCTAGGTGGAAATTGGTTGTATTGCATATAAATTACGGTAATAAATAAATCATTTTCTATTTTTTAGGTATATTCACGGTACTAAACTGTGTTTGTGTGTCATTCAAAAGAGATGGACTCCCAGTAGTCATTGGCGTCCACATTGGGACTAATTTTTGATTTAACAGAGATGCATGTTGATTATTGGGCTGTGGCATCAGGACATACTCAGAGGGGAGAAATAATGCTGGAGAGAAACTCAAGAGAGACAAAGAAAAGTATATGTTGTGTTTGCAAGAAGATTAATTACAAGAAACAAGATGGATCTGGTCACTTATATTGTGAAGAGGTCGTTTGATGCCAAGACTGAAGCAGGTGCAATAGATAATGCCCTTTCTTATTCAGCAAATGATAGCATTGTGGTGCATTCATCACACCGGCCACTATATGTGAACCAAAAGAAGTGGTTGTTGGCATACAACCCTAAAACAAACTTGAAAGGATATGTTTGTGGTGAGTTATTACAACCTGCAGTTGTTATTGTGTTTAAAAAAGTGGCGAAATTTACTTTTGAGTTGCCTTGCACTTACATTGATATTGAAAAAGATTTATGCAACTTTTGTTTTTAGCTGATAACATTATCCCACTGCAGTTTGAAGTTTATGAAACAGCTGCTGGTAAGTTTAAAATAGGTGCCAATATTGAAGATGTTGAACTGTAGAATCTCTCAGAATCTTTTGGCAATTCATCTCCTTGCTCAATATTTACAAGTCTAGATCAAGGCTTAATGATTTAATGGGTCAAACTATTTGTATCCACCATTTTCACTTCTTCCTGGTTCAAAATTAAATGCTACACAAACATACTATGAGTTTGCCTTCAAGTAATAGATTAATATGAATCTGATTAAATATTATAACCGGTCATTCCAGGTACTCAACAAGAACATCATAATTTCGTTCCAAGCTGCGTCGTACAACCATTATTCTGTGTTCATTGTAAGTAGCCCACTGAAAATTAATCTCTCGATATAAATTTCTAATCAACCTCTGGTATTCTTTGCAATCAGGTAAAGACTACATCTGGGGAACAGGAAAAGTCGCTATCATTTGTCAAGGTAAGCAATTTGTTCTCACGATCAATTGGCTGATTGTTCTGGCTGCAGAGTGGGCGCAATAATTGTTAGTCATTTCAACCAATTGGAATCTGTAATAAATACCTGGGGCTGGCTGGAGGAGATCTTCCAGCGACACTCTGCATCGACAGCGGTATTAATTAGGCGCAATTATTCAATAACATGCACGGTTGGCGCCGCGAGTATCCGCAGTTCAGGCAGGAAATTTAGATTCAGACACATTAGCCACGAGTTACGCGTTCAAGCATGAATGTAAGTGCGCGTTGATAATTATTTCGGCGTCGTTAGATATTCGCGAATTTATGTTATGTTTGTCTAGATTAATTTATTGCACCTATACAAGTATGGCCGATTTATTTACTATCAGGTTTACAACGTGTAGTTGTGTTGTTTTCTTGGCCACAATAGTAGGCAACTTGTTATGGTCTATTTGTTGAGGAGTTTATCTACACCTCCGCGTTGATTCAATGTTATTGTTCGTTGTTGTGTTGAGTTGAATTAGATCAGTTGGTTAAAGTTAGGACGTTGTGAGGAGATGTCTTTAGATTTATATTTCCTCAGACAAAGAAGCTTGGCTGTGAGGCAGTTGTGGAGGCTACTCGGCTTTATGTTGCTACTAAAGGAGCTTTGGGTTGACAGGATCCTAGATTTTTAATGAGACATTTAAATGCAAAAAACCGGGAACGCATGCACTGCTGTTTCGTGTGGGAATTGTTCATTAGCTCGGAATATGTGCGCGCACGCGCGTTATCGAATCTTTTGTGAAAACAAACGCGATCGTACCATACGTGCCGAATGCAAGGCCATTCGTTCCGGCGCTACTAGAGATAAGTTCATTTCAATCCCGGGGCCGCCGGTTACGTTCGCAATGTGGCTGAAGAAGTGCGTGCGGGTGTAGGACGCCGCTGTATGCGGTTGAATTTCGTTGGACTTATTTGGGCCAGCCGGAGGCGAATTATGTAAAATGTTAAAATTACACCGCAAGCGCAC
>JAODGC010000004.1:7634957-7656125 GCA_027574925.1 Ecitoglossa quadriceps
GCGCACCGTCTGCTAGCGCGCCGATAAACCGTTGAATCGTTGATTAGCCAGCCAGAGGAGGTCATGGTGAGCGCGCTGCCGGCGATGGCAACGAGGATGAACGGGCCGTGCGCATGTGCGGCTAGTTCTGTCTTCGCCGTGGCGCTGCCGTATTCGTATGGGATCCGTGTATGTCGGGGCGGCTCGGGCTCCGGTAGCAACAGCGGATAGGAGACGGCCGAGCTCGTCGAAGTACTGAACTAGTCGTCGCCAGTGGTGTACGTTTCGTCGTGCCATCGCGTTATCGGGTTGGCTGCCGGTTGGTCTGGACAGATGGATGTATGGTGTCGTAGTCTTCGCTCGCTCCGTCTGTTCCTGCGTGCCGTCGCTCGCCTCGTGTTTGTCGCGGGTTCGCAGTGCTGGTGTGAGAAGTTTCGCTGATTGATTACTGCGTGCCTCCGCCGCGCGCCTGCTATGCGGAGGACAAAGCAGTCGGTACTGCGCCAGTGTGACCTACGCGAAATCGCCGCTGCCCCAGCTGCCTAATCGGCCAGTCTCTTCGCCAGTGCGATTCACATCCCCATCGCAGACGCGATGACATAATGAGCCAGAACACAAACGATTGCCTGTCGGCCGAGAGTCTAGCGCCAATTAACCAGCTGGCGATGGAAGACTTCGTCCACCGATACCTGGTGGACGCGGCGCGCTACAAGGGCTACGAGCCGCTGGTCGACCACAAACCTTTGGCCCCGGTAGTGAGCATCGACACTGAGAACTACATGCTGCGTGGATTGAGCCCGGCGCCAGAGGCGCGCTCCGGCTCCACGAACTCGGTGCGCGATGTGGACGTCGAGATGTTCGTGTTGCGCGAGTCGGCCAGCTCGCTGAACGGCGACGCCGGCACACTCGCTCCCGAATCCAGCGAGCCCCCCAGCTACTGCGCCAGAACGATCTCGGTGCACGGCCTCCTGTGCTCCTGCCGTGCGACCTGCTGCTGCATGTGCGCTTCTTTATGTTCTCCAGATTGCCATGCCTGTTACCACAACGTGTGCGCGCGGTTCGCCTACGTACAAGGCTGCCAGAAGGTGCCCGGCGCCCCACCACTCAAACTGGAAAACCTGGTGAGTACGCTCTTCTTCATTTCTATCGATAACCGCCTGGAACCGGTGTGGTGCACTTTGCTCGTTTTGGAATTCCAGTTCGTCGCTCGGCCCAATCCTGCTGCGATAACGATCAGCTGATTAGGCCCTCGGCGAAGGGCGCACGGCCCAATGCCCGAGGCTGCTAAGCAACAGGAAGCGTCGGCGGAACAAGGAACACAGTGGCTGCGGAGGTCGCTGCTCTGTTGCTAGGTTGTGTCGGCGCACGCCGGCGGCGTCTCCTGTAGTGTTTAGCGCAATCAAAATATAATTAATTCGGTGTCAATCTTCCGGCTGCTCCGCACTTGGTGCCTTCCTCCATTGTTTTGCTTCCTCGCAGTCTATTTATATGCGTGTCCAACTGGCAGAGTAATTACTTGTTAAAATATCACAAAAGTGAGGAGTATAGATGAAGTTCGTCGATAGTTTCTCCCTTCAAGGGATTACAAATTAGAAGGCAAACAACTCTCAAAGAAAGTCACCCTAACTAACAACGCAGGCAAAATCATGTTAATTGTTCTAATCAATCTAATGAAATGATGAATGCAATCATCCAGTGAGGTAGTGCACCGGGTGTACACGAACTTCACCCAGGCGCCGATCGCAAATTGCAAACTCCAACAAGCGTTGCAATTATTGAGAGCATAATAATTAGCTCGAACAAAACGTGCGCGTGCTACGAGACACAATGCGGAACGACCTCTGACGACGGCGCCCGTCTGACATAAAGACGCCGCAGTCGAAGTTAAATAAAAGTTGAGTAAGCATGAAGTACCCGCGCGGCGCTGAGCTCAGCAAAGCCCGGCAGCCAGGTCATGTTTTGCGCATTCTTGCATAAATTTCCGTACTCTTGTCGATGCATTATTGACGCGTAGATTGCACTTGAACGAGTTATGCGAGTGGGGGACTATTATTCAACGCCCAATTGTGATTTAATTGTGTCTTACGGTAGCCGATACAGTCGAGTGCAGAAAACGTTGATTGTGGTTGATTTCAGAGCGCCGTCTGGTGTACATCGGCTGGATGAGTATTGCGTCGCAATTCGCCATGGGGAAAAATCGAAGACGATAAGGGGACACTTATCAGATTTTTTTCAACATCAGAAATCCGGAGTTAATCGCTTCGATAAGCTCATATCAGCTGCTTCTCATCACGACCGCCAAGGTGACGTCAATCGACTGAACCGTACTCAATAGAAGCGCAATCTAATAAAACATAAATATAATGAAAAATCCTGGACGTATCGTTGCGTGATTATATGCAGTTTATTCAGTAGGTGGAATAAAAGAGAAAACTTCATTTGTTTTAAACTTATTGCATATCAATTTTGTTGATGGTACTCTCGGCAACTCTGCGAACGTATCTAAATTTAGAACGATAATGAAATGGATTTACTAAGAACGGCTCAGTTTGGTATACCTGGGAGAATATCTCCTAATTGTTTTTTACATCCTGCTGTACGGGATTAGAACACCAGGTCAATCACCCGTTTATTCAATATAAAAAGTTCTATTAATATTTTGTAATTCACAGTCAAGCTGTAAATTGCTGACAGATTTTTGGCTAGTATATTGTGAAATTAAAATAAAACGTCAGGAATGTAATATATTTGGTAAATGTAATTGCCATTGTTTGGTGTGCAGTCAATGATATTTTCAAATTGTATATGCTTTTTTATTAGGTATGTTAGTTTAAGCGATAAATATCTCAACGAAAGTTGGAAGCGGTGAGGCCCCCGCGCGCTGGATAACCTCGACGATGACCTTTTGGTGAATATTACAAGTGCGGTGCCGATGACGCTTACCGTCCGACACCGACCACAACCTCTCGCAGTTGCTCTATCAATTTCGGTTTAATTCGCTTCCATTGAATAAATCGCTCAGCCCAAACAAAAAATCTGAGAGATCGATTATTACCAAAAATCAATATTTATGCGTCTTTGCGAATTCTGCATAAATTCCGTGCATTATTTATTACGCTTCTACTAGCGTGCCGACGTTATCAACCAATAACACTGACACAAAACCGCAAGTTGATAAATCGTTTAATTAAAGCACGTGATCACATAAATATTCATTAAGCAACGCCATCAAGATTAGCTCATCGTCGTTAGTTCGCCGTTTTCGTTGCTATTCGTCACTCGCATGTCGGCTGTGTGAAGAGACAGACGCAGCGCCATAGATTCGCGTTGAATGCAAACGAGTGCTGCTTTGGGGAGCGCGTTTGAAAACTCCAACGACAGATTGGTATGCACTTTTCTTATCGAGCGCGCATTGTGCGCTCAACGTGCGCGTTCGGTTTCTAGTTGAAGGTCTTTTTTATGGCGTAATCTATAAATTTGCTGACGCGATAAAGGGTGCTGTGCTTACAATCGCGAGACGTCGCTGTGAACCGCAGCTTGAATCGAAAACGCTTTCCCAATCAAACCAATGAGATGGATGCTGGCGGAAAATGCGAAAGCAATGTGGAAGAAATGATGTCGGACGTACAAATATGTGCTGAAAGCAATTCATCTTCCTGTTTCTAAATTCAGGCAATATATGCATCGTTAACAAGATAATGTAATGTGATAAATAGTGTAATTCTTCCTTAGCGTGCAAAAATATCTGGCAACATCTCAAAAAAATCCGCGCATTTTTTGCACTCTTCATCCCGCGCCCGTTTGTTTTTATTTTACGTGACGCAACGTTTGGTTGTTCCCTTTTTATATTTAGCATCATCGCGCATTTTCCTGTCGCGCCCATAACTACACCAATGTAAATTATTTTCAAACTGGATCAGTTTGCAATTTGTGGCGCCAGCAGCCTTGAAAATTGCAGCGTCTTGTCGAAAATTTTGCGACTTTTATTGCTTTATTTCGAATTATTGCTACGCGCGGACTTTGAAATCAGCAAATAATAATGGCGCTGCGCCTTACCCTATACGATATGTCACAGACATAAAAACCGCTAGGTTATTATGATGCATGGAAATAAAGTTATCTTGGTGATTCTAAATTTAGATGGCTATAACTTGATAACTAGTAGTGGATGAAATGCGTCAGGAGTTACATCGCATTGCAGACGCTCGCTCTAGGTATAATCTACAATTGGATTTATCCTGTTCGAGACGCGCGATAAGGATTCATGTCGAATTTAAATAAGTATAGAGTGTATTTGCGGCAAACATACATGATAGTAGACAATGAAATAATTAACGCGACGCTTATCGCTAGACTAGTGCTAAATAATATATACAGTGTAAAAAAGTTGGGGGGGGTTCAGTTTGGTTGTTGAGCAAACGACGGGCGCGCAACAACTGACGCAGCGGTGACGGTGAGTGAGTCTTTTATCTTGTGCGCATTAGTGGGGGGCATGTGGACGGTGCGCGTCGGTGTGCAACAGCCACGCCCAGTCTCGTACCCATGCGCTAGCGCTTGAAAGTGCGCTCGCAAATTCGCTTGTTTAGCTTGAGTTGCTATATTTATCCAATGCATTATGTCATGCTAACAATTCGCAAGTCTAGGATGGCAGGTCATTGCAATGTGAGTTAATTACAATAATAATGTACACAATACGGGGCGGATGATTGACGTTTGTCTGGCTTGATTTGTGTAGCTGACTTGGAAACCTATCACGTCGAAGATTTTTAGTGCCTGAATCGGAACTATCCTCGCTGAGATTACAGGCAGGCGGCGATAATGATTCTACACATAACTAGCGTTGATTTGCGCGAAAACTTATTCAAATAGCAGAAGTTTCTCGTCGCGAATTTTATTACGCGCTGTAAAAATCTTCTATTGCGCAGAAATCTACGCGTCAAAGGAATAAATAATCGGCAACAAATACGAAATACACGCTGGTAAGTTGCAAGTCGTGTCGCTTTAAGGTCACAACGCGTTCGGCTGTATGCATGTGCAATGGATGCACGTCGATGTGTGGGGACGGTGTGTGCAAGTGCAGCGAACGTGCTCGCGCTCGTTCATGCGAGCGAGAATATTTCCTCTCGACATCGCGGCTGAATTTTAAATATCAATGTATGCTAATCGACTTGTGCAGTGTGGCGCGCACAAAACAAATGCGAACACAACAAACAAACAAGACCACGACTGCCACCGCAGGGAGTGGACCTGCTGGGCTCGCAAGACGCAAATTCGTGTGCGGCATGCAGAGATGATTAGCGGCTTCCTAACGCTTGCGACTTTTTACAATTACGCTGTTATTAGCGGCTAATTACTCGGATTATCGATGGGGAATTATAAAATCCAAGTAGTACGCGTTTATTCACTGTTTAGTTGTAATTAATGCGCAGTAATTGCGGCTTGCAGTAAGTGTGCACGCATTTACTTATTATTCATTGCGGCGTGCTTTCGGATGATTACGGCTTTTGTGTGATTGATATGAATATTAATTTATCAGTGCAAGTGGGTGGCGAGTAAGTCCATTTTAAGGTTGGTGTGGTGCGCGTCGGTAGCAAGCGTCAGGCGAATTCGTGTTCGTACAATATCCCCGATTGATTAACGACCAATGCGGTATTTTATCTCACTGCGAGCCAGGCGCCAAGCGGTGACATTAATATGAATATTCAATGCGTGCAAAGCCCACGCGCCAATTTTTATCAGCGAGGTGAAACTGAAACTTAAATTTGATTGATATATTGTCATCTGCGCGTGCAGCGCACGGAGTGCTGGTGGCTAATGATTAATCTTGCCGAAAACTATGCCGTGCAGTAAATGTCGTCCCCCTTTGCAAATGCGCTGCTGTTTTTCTTCATATATTTACCAATTTCATTATTAATCATTGCCGGACAGTTTTGAGTGTCTTTAAACACATCTGTCGTGATTATCGACAATATGATAGCCTCGAAGCAAGATCGATTGACTTTTTCTGGTTAAGGCATTCTCTTCAAATCTACCCATTCCATGACGGCTGGATGCCCTATGTCAAGAGTGTGGGACTGAAACATATTTATAAAAAGCCCGAGCGAAGCAAGTTGCTGGATGTCGGAGGAAACCTTGATATTTAACGCGCTTTGCTCGCTGCTAGTTTGTTCTGTGCGTGAATCACTCACGCTTTTTTGATTCGCGAGCGTAGTGCGTGAGCAGCGCTAAGCATTGTGCGACGAATTATATATAACGCTAATGTTCCGAGCGACTATGGCGTTTGGACCGATATCGATACGGTGTGGAAATGGACACCTTCGCGCGAGGAAACTGAAACACACAGCTTCGCGCGCACGCCGGCTGGGCCGGTTCGATGGGTGTGTTTGGAAGTGAATGTGTCTGTCTGCTTGCAGAGCGGCTCCACTCGTGCACCTTTGCCTAGATCGCTTTGATTGAATCAAACATTTTACACGCACTGGCATCGCGGTCGCGTGTGCGTCGCCGCAGGTTGACGCAAATCACGGAAAACTTGTTTTATTTTTGACTGTGTGGATCGCATCCACCACACTCCACGCCTAGAATTCACACTTTCACATGCGTCTCCGGTTTACACGGAATTTTTTTCCACATGGCAATATTTTTGAATGGGACCTGCTGACTTCCCACAACAAATAAATGAAAGTCTTGTGTGTATCAATCAATGCTGACGATCGAAAAATTCCACTGCATTCACTACATGTACTGCACAAAATCAATATTTGCGGCAATTTGACCAAAATTGCTTTTCTTCCTACAATGCTCACGCCACGTATCCAGTCGTCGTCGTTGCAGTGTCTCCTTTTGCATTGTATTCCCCATGCTCTGAATGGAATGGCAAGCGGATTCGGTCTCGGCTCCACGTGGTGGCTGTTAGTCCACGTGCCGCCATATAAACGCCAAGAGTGAAGCAGCCATGACCATGAAAAGCAGCGAAATGGTTATGCGGCGAGCAGCGTATCAATTTAAGTGTCAATTTTGCTTTTCGATTAATAGCGCACTTCAGTTGGAACAGTTGGAGTGCGCGCATCAGCATTACGCTACTACTGTTTCCTGGAAACAACCCGCCGTGAAAGGCAGGATTTGATTGAATATTTTATTCGCATAGAAAGCATTATTAATTCTGGAAAGAACCGGAGAGAGTTGTGTTGCGGCTACTCGTGCCGGCTGCCTGAAATGCGCAGCCCTCGGAAGAAAGCGACTGATGCAAACCAAGTATTGTGGGGTGGCCTTGAGTTAATTTTATACACGAATTATGCGAGCAGCAGTGTGTTGTGCGCACAAACGAGAGTTGCGGCTGGCTCTATCACTGAGCGTTGGATTCTTGAAACTGGTGAGAAGCCGGTTAACGTGTGCCTGACCATGCCGGGGCGAGAGTTGGTTGAGGGGTTTTGGTGTGTATTGCTCCGAAACTTTGAGAGTTGGCGGAATAGTGAAGATCATAGCCGCATTCCATTGTAACATCAATATATCTGTGCCTCGTATCTTTCAATTGCGTGTAATTTACTGAGCTGAAATAGTTTTAAACAGAGTTCAGTCTCAACTAACAGAGACTAGGCCAAAAAAAAACGTACATACTCATATACTTTGAAATAGTTGCGAAATGCATGCGGTTTCAAACAGATGAGGCACCAACTTCACTTTGTCGCTTTTTGAGGTTAACTCTAACTGGACGGATCGATCCCTGATAAGATAGAAACTAATGCACTTAAAATTCCATGTTCTTGAACAAAATTCCTACAAATTGCCCTGCCGCTCTATCACTTATTTACAATTAACTAATCTAATCGCAACCTTAATATTTAGATAATTTCTTGTTAAAACATTTCCAACACTGACTCCTCTATTTTTAGTACACAGTGCTGCCACAGCAGCGCTATGATCAATGACAGTCAAGTAAGCGCCGTTTCCAAACGTTTTAATCGCTGAATATTTTCCACTTGAATATTTGCCCGCCCCAGTGTGCGTGCGGGGGTGGTGCATGAGCCGACGCACGTGTCGCAAAAACAACCCCAAGGTCAAACGTTTTCCTTCGCCCATTGTTTCGAACGCGTGCAGGGATTTAATTCCGTTCTGGACTTGAGCGCATGTGATTTTAATTTTAATCGCCTGCAACACCAGCTAAAAATATTTATATGTGCAGTCATATAAATAGTTGGTGAAGCGCAATATAGAATTTCGAATATTTAAATGAACGACCAAGGTGCAAATGCAGCGTTTGCGGCGCGGCAGTTGCGTACGTGATTTATGTGAAATTCATTTGGAAAATATGATAAAACCTCATAAACACGATTATATAATGCGACGGAATAGCATTACCGGCGTAAAATATGGCTCTGCGGCCGTGTGGCAATAATGTAAATTTGATAAAAACTTATCGATCGGAAACAAGCGCACGTTTTTCAGTCCTCTCGACTTTCGGCGCCGACTACTGTTGGCGGCTAGTGAGACAGGCAGTCGGCGCACCATGCAAATTGTTACTAACGTTGCTGCCCGCTGACTGGATTGTTGTGTAATGCATAAGTAAATTTGTTCACGAATTACCAGGCGCACAATCGTCGCGCCTTGCGCGCGAGGATTGGATCCTGCGTGTGATTCAGTATCCGCGTGTGTCGCGCTGCTTTGTTCGCCGCGATAATCGTGCGATAATGGCAGACGGTGGTCGTGGTGGTGACGACGGTGGCTTATCGACTGCTGCTTGCGAGGCGGCTGGTCCTACGTTCGTCTCAGCACGCATGCATTTTTTTCTCCGAATGCACGAATGCCTAATCAAAGTACTTTGCCAACGTCCGGAACCAGTCCTGTAATTAATTGCTCGCTCGCCACCGCCGCCGCCGCCAGCGATCAATCGCGTGGATGTGCGCACGGCGCGAATGAGTTGAAAAGCGAAAAGATCGGCGTAAGTGAAGAAAACGCATTACCGACTGGCAGAGCTTCAATTTTATTATGTCAGCAGTAAATTTAGCAGCCAATTTTATTGTGGAATATTGAATACACCATACCGGCGCTCATTATTGTCGTTACAGTGGAGACATCACTTACAACTTCACTCACTATGTGCGCAACAACTAATGGAGTCTCTGTCCATTGTGATTCTACATGAGCCTAAGTGTGTGCAGAGGCGCAATCCAAAGCAATCTGCAAATTCTACATCGATTTTTGTTCTTCGCCAAAACCACAGATGAGCCGCGTCGAATGCAACGCAAACATTTGCATCGCATCGAGTTTAAACATGGCAATGTAAATATTTGTTGTACAGAGACCTGCGACCGGGCGCAGCAGGACGAGAAGTAGCGTCTGTAGCACATGCAAAAGTTTCGCGAGTTAAATAAATCGCGCGCCGGGGACATTGCCTGTTGCGCCGCTGCCACGGTTCCAGCTCGTAATTTGGTCAAATTGGCAGACGCGTCGCGGCATTTCATGGCCGCGCGTAATGTTTTACATATCCGCGCTACTCGTTTATTATTAGTTATTATTCGCGCAAAACGCCGCGGTTGTCGTCGGCGGGAGGCTGTGCGTAGCGCACGAATTTAATTTTAATTCAGCTCGCCGCGCTCTGTTTGCCAGGTTTCTAGCGAGTTTCCGTAATTCGACCCGAATTACGCCGCGGTGTATTGTTGATTTGATGAAGTCGCTCATAGTCTCCGGCGCTGCTGGTGCTTTCGTTAGCGCTGTAGCTGTGAAATTTTCCAGCTCTAGCTGGAAGGGAGCTGGAGCGCAAAAGCGCCCGCCTACGCGTCTTGATAATGCTTGTTTGCTGGTCGCTACGGAGGTTTTCAGAGCACACAATTGTATTTATTGGGGATTTTCTTCGTTTACAGCCTATTCAAGAATGGTCGTCGGCGAATGTGATTGAGTGGATGGCCGCGCTGAACTTGTATACCTACTCGGATGTCTTCAGATGCAAGGACATCAAAGGAACTGATCTTTTAAATTTGGACAAGGAGAAACTGACGGTATGCGTTCATTAAATTGTTCTTTCACGTCTACATGCTACGTGGCTTGATGTTTGTTTGACTTCAATCACACTTTTCCAGAACATGGGCATCAAAGAGGAGTTCCATCAGAAGACGATTCTCAACTGCGTCAACGAGCTGCTGTATTCCAAGCCGGAGGACAACGAGCTTACGCTAGACGCCAGCCCGTGTGAGGAGCACAACTCGCACAACATGCTCCAGCACAGCTTCAGCTCTTTGGAGAAATGTACAAAATGTAATAAGTATCTCAGAGGATTACTGCATCAAGGCGTTTTGTGTCAAGGTAAACCAATTTCGAAAAAGCAATCAGTTGCGCAGAGTTAGCGCGAAGTACGGAAACGCGTTTTGCAATAAAATGCACAAAATACGAGCGATTAACATGACAACGCAAGGTTAGATGACGAATTGTATAATTTCAATCATAATGCATTGAGTGTGCGTTTTATTTTGAGTACTTGATATAAATAATGTGTGTGCATTGGCCCCAATTGTTTGAGGCCTCTCAGTTTAGTGGTATGCCAGTTTGGGTTTTCCGCTTTCCTCACGACTGCGCTTATTAAACAATTTGCCAATGTGTAGAATTAGATTTCCGAGTATTCATCACGTTTTTGCAGTTTGATAGAATTGTTTATTAATATCGACAGGAAGAAGTTGTTTCAAATAAGGCACGCCTCGTGGTTTCTGCCACTTGCCATCAAGTCGAGATATTCGGATACCCTTCAGGGAGAGATCAAGCGAGTTGAGCGCGTTGAAAATGTTCATTTCCACATTTCGCAGTTGTGCATAAATCCTAAGTAAGTTGCTATTAATAGGTTATTTATAATTTGTTCTTGTTTTAGATTGCGGAATTGTTGCACATAGAACATGCGCAAAGTCAGGAATTGCGTCTCCATGCAGTTCGTCATCAAATAAGAAGTTCGTGGGGAAATTCGGGCAAAGTCTTTGTGTACAATTTGATCCAGCGGAAACACCAGCACCACAAATTGTACGTTTTTACTTATGCGACACTCTGTGGCAGACTAATCCATTGATTTCTCTTGTAGTTGGTATTTTTGATACAAGAGTTGGAAAATGTGGCCAAGTCAAATGTGAATTTGGAATTGTATAATCTATACGTTGCTTCTGCTCCAAGTGAGCAGGTCTACGAATTGAAACGCAAGCTGAATGAACAATTGAGCGTCGATTTGTCTGAATATTCCCCTGCTTGCATAGCGAACGCAGTCAAAATGTATCTCCGCGAATTGCCAGATCCAATCATTCCTGTGCAATGGTACGATCGATTTTTGGAAGCAGCAAGTAAGTTTCTCCAACCCACGTTACTCACAATGTTTGTTAATTTTAAATTAAACTTCTTGTGGAGCGTACGGTTCTCCCTGTCTATGTAGATACACACCGTGCTCGTTCTCCACTTCATGATACGGCGTCATCTGCCATGATTATTGGCAGTTTTTAGGATTCGAAGCACGATTTGAAAACGCATCCCTCACATATGTGCTTCGTTGTCGTTGCTGCAGTCAGACGCGTTGTCTACTGAACTGAGCATTTCTTAATTCAGTTGTGTTTTTTGTTGTTAAAGAGTCGCGTGCAAACGATTACTGCATTTCGCAGCTCAATGTTCTTGTGCAAGAGATACCCCAACATCATCGCACCACCCTGCAGTTCGTGATGTCGCATTTGTGTCGGATGTGCCAAATGGAGCATGCCCGAGGCAACAAGAGCCAGCCGAACGTGCTAGTACAAGTCATGTGCCATTTACTTTTACGACCACCATGGGAGCATATAATGTAAGCATCGACTTGGAAGTTTTCCTAAAACTATGGCGGAATAGCTAAAAGTGCGCCTATTTGGCGTTATTATTTTCTTTCCAGACAAGTGGTTTACAACACACAATTACACTACCGCATAATAGAAACCCTACTCCTTCATTACACTTGGGGCGAGACGCTCCCTGAGTTCGCCGCAGTGCCAGCCATCCCACCTCGTAAAGTATCCCGAGCCGGCGCATCTCATTTAACGCTCGAACGCGACAAAGAGAAGTCCGGGCCGAGTAACTCGCTCCAGCACCAGGAATGGTATTGGGGCGATATTAAGCGAGAGGAGGTTAACGAGAAGTTGAACGACACCTGCGACGGCACCTTTTTGGTGCGGGACGCCTCGAATAAATCGGGGGAGTATACCCTGACTCTCCGCAAGGGCGGCGCTAATAAATTGATCAAGATCTGTCACCGAAATGGAATGTATGGCTTCACGGAGCCATTCCTCTTCAATTCCGTAGTGGAGCTGATCAACAATTTCCGCACCAAGTCGCTGTCCGTCTACAATGGCTCGTTGGACATCAAACTTATGTACCCGCTCTCCAGGCATAATCAAGAGGAGGAGGCGATTAATGATAATGTGGAGAAGCTCAAGCAGCACTTTACTGATATATGCAATAGTCTGGCGGACAAGAATAAGCATCTGGGGATGTGGAACGGTGACCTGGATAAGAACACGCAGGACGTGCAGAGTAAACGCCAGTCCCTGGACGCACTCAAAGAGTTGGTGAAGGTGTTCAAGGAGCATACCGTGATGCATGAGAAGATTCAAGCGGAAGCGCTGCCACATGAGAAGGAAGGCGTGAAGAACAACACGGAGATTTTGCAGGAGCGCTTGAATGCCATGGAGGAGTCCTGTGAGCAGCTGGAGAAAACAGTACAACAAGGCGAGGCGTATATCAGGGCGTTGGAGAGGGAAATTACATCGTTGAAGCCGGATATTGTGGAGTTAAACAATGAGCGCGAGAAGTACAAAAAGTGCGTCGATTCTTCACTCGCCCATAATTATGCGAATATCACGACTAACCAATTTGTCATTGCAGGTGTTTGTTGAACAAGGGAGTCAAGATGGATGACTACGACTGTATCATCGTGGACGACGTTGACACCCTTCCTCACAACGACGAGAGCACCTGGCTCAAACTGCATTGTGATCGTCCTACAGCAGAGAAACTCCTTGCGAATAAACCCAACGGAACTTTTCTCATTCGCAAATCCAGCACCGCGCAATACGCCTTGTCTATTGCGTGTAACGGCGTCGTTAACCACTGCATAATCTTCCAGACGCCTCGCGGACTTGGCTTTGCAGAGCCATACAATATATACAGATCTCTCAAGGACCTAGTGCTGCACTATGCGAAGAGTTCGCTGGAAATCCACAACGACTCCCTTAATACTACCCTAGCTTACCCTATACACCATAATTAAACTTTAAGCAGGATGAGAAGGACACGAAATTAATTATACAACCGCCGACCTGGCGTCGTGGGTTGCCGAGTGAGAAATGCTAAATCTAGGAAAAAGTGCTTAAACCCATGTGATGTGATAAAAACAAAACAAACAAATGAACATATTAAATTATATAAATTTAAACGTTTAATTATTAACAATTGATGTGGTCTCTTAAACTGAAGGAAATGTTGCGCATATATACGATTTATATGAAGTGCGGAGGATTCGAGGAAATGAAGCAAGATTGCAAATAATATAGGGATGCTGAGCGGAGGAATTTTGTTATATTTATGTACAAGTCGTGGACTATATATCATGGTTACAAATTTATCGATAGCTTATGTTTACGTGGGCGAGGAAGAGGAACATTTTTTTAATAAATCATCCATAACACCATGTGTTAAAATGACTGTGATAGTGTACTAAAGAAGAAAGGCAAGGACTGTCGCGCGTCTCTCCAGAGGAGTGGTGGAAGTGAAACGTCTTCATGTCATTTCGATTCTATTATCTCACCGTTTTTGTGCACTACTTTTTTACGATATAGTTTATATGATAGTAATCGATGGAAGCGAAGCAAAGAATTCGGAATCAAAAGTCGTCGTCGGACAATATTGCGTCATATTTTTGATATGTGTGTGTGTGTGTGCGTGTGTGGGTGGGTGGGTGGAAGAAAAGCGAGCATATACATAGTTACAAACGCGGAGGATAACGGGGATAATGAGGGAGCTGACGGAAGTGGGTTTGCGGCTCGACGATAATTCCTGCGCAGAAATGAATCATGGAAGAAATGATGAAAATTTGTTATTTTTATTAATTTTGTTCGCATGATGGTGCATCATTATATTTGTTGGAGGGACGAACCTCTGAATGATTGTTAAGTTTATTTAAATTTGTTTATTTTCTCTACATGATGGTACTTGTCGAGGGTGGTCTTTTTTTGCTTGAGTTCTTTTTACTCCGTTTGTATACCCTGTCGAGCCGCAGACAGTTGGCACAATTGACATCTTGTTTTCCCAAAAAATAAACGAAATTTCTAATCGTGTACGCATTGGAACAGTTAACACTCTTGTTAGTAGAATCTAACGATAACAGCGAAGCTCTACGTTCATGAATTCCGTGGAAACATGATAAACTAACGTACATCAATGATGTCCTGCTTTTTACGCCGAGAAAGCAAATTCCATTAATGAGTCTTGGTTTTTCAATTTTATGAAAAGTGAATACATTGTAAAAGTAAGTCGTCGTTCTTGCTGCATATGAATTTCTTCATTATTTGTATTATTATATAATAAAGATGATATTTATATGAATACGAAACATTTCACACAATCTGAACGTATAAACATTTTTATTAGAAACGTATGAAAACTTATATATGTAGCAAATTGACTGTTGCAGTGCGAGTTAAACGAGAGCGTAAGCAGCGTAATTAGCAACGCCGCAGCGGTTCTTGCTTTTCCTCAGCCTCATATAACCATTCTCGCCCCAATGGGAGCCCCACCAGTTCTTCAGGATCCACGCGTCCTTTGTGTATCCAACTAGGAGCATTGCGTGGTTTACTGTGTTTGATGAGCAAGCTTCGTCGTCGTAGATACCTTTGCTGCAACAAAGTTGCATTGATGTTATTTGTGGTGGAAAATGATTAATTCAATTGTTTACAGACGATTGTTGTCTGCAGGTTGCCAATGTTCGCCATGTTGAGTATGTCAGCTTATTTAGATTTACCATATTTATGTTTCAAGCAACTATGCAGTGTAATAAAAGGCAATTTTTCAAGGACGTTTGATATATGCGTCATTCATATGTTTATAAATAAAGCATGCGGACGACGCAGGCTTTTCACGAAATAACAAGCGTGGAACATTGAATTCGTTATTTAACTGGAAGTTTGTTTTCGAATTACAAAAATACAGATGGCGCAACGTAGACCATTGTCAAAACATCAACTTTAACGTGAATGCAACTAAATGAAGTTGATATTATATTAATAATTAATTAGAATATGATTAAAATTAACTTTTAACAAGTTTGTGCTTTAAGACGCACCACATTGACAAGCAGCAAAATTTCAACACCGCAGTTTCTTCCACAAACAAGTAGAGGTCGCCACAACCACGTTATTGCGAATTCATTTGTTTCTTATCAATCGGTGAGTAATCTTTGCAAGTTAACTACTTACTGGTACAATTGAAAAGTTCTTGGACTAGCATTAATGCTTGCAGCAATTGGACCAATCCGTGCCAGAGCAATTTCCAAAGCTTTCTCATCTCTCGCAGGTAATATAGCCCAAGAACTGACATTAACCATCGCTTGTTCATCCTTAAAAGCACATTTCTTTTGCTACAAAACCAAAACATAAGCATAGCATACTAATTGCATCCTTTTAGGTCTTCATCTACCTTTGCAAGGTACGGATAGTCCTGATAAGCCATAAGCCCGCCACACTTATCCAGATACTTTAAGGTATTCCTGAGGGAACCACCGCCACAACCGTAATTCCCCGTCGTCACACTACAATCAACAATCTGCTGTGCGCTGAGAGGAACCAGTTTATTGGTTTGTTTGAAAATCTGCGCTTGCAAAACGGTGGCAATCGAAAAGGCGTAACAGGAGCCACAGTCCTTTTGGTTGTAGATTGGTGTTTTGAAGCCTTTCTGTCTCCAATCTAGTTGATCGGGAATATCGTGGAGGTAGTGGAAGAAGTCCCCGACTATTTCTGGATCTGGGGCTTTACGATGATTACTATGAGTTAGTTTGATCATTTTCTGGAGGTAAACTTGGGGTGGCTAGAAAAGTACTTGTTTATTGACTGGGAATAAGTTGAAGAAATGATAAGGAATTTGATACCAGATCACTCAGATGATTATCCTTGATATAAAAGCTGTGTTTTCCCTGATCGGCCTCAGCATTATGCTTGATTATCTTCTGCATATTATCTTGCCATGCCTCCTTGCGGTTCTCATCATGATCCCCATGATAGGTTTTGTTAAATCGGTCCTAGAATAAACAATACGATAATAAATAAGTTGCTGCTTTGTGATGACGCGTCCAGTGGCGGCAGTGCCAAGAAGTTTTGCGCGTTTAGCGTGTTCGGAAGTTCATCGTCAGAAAGCCGTCATTGAAATGCCAAGACGGGGAAAGCTCGCGTTTGAGGAGGTGTGCAATGCGGAAAGCCGATTTTCTATTTTTCCACGTTGACCGCGTTACCTTGAATTCGCTCCACATATCGTCCATGTCCAAAACGTCGAAACGAATGTCATAGCACCGAGTGGCGGCAACGAGTGCCGCAAATAGCACGATGGTTTGGAAACACGCCATATTAAGCAAGCACCCGATCACATTAGCTACTGAGCCATAGGACTAATTAAATTTTATAGCAATTCTTCAAATTTGTATAAACTTGCACATTTTGCAGAAATGCACGTAAGATTATAATTGGGTGACGCGTCATCATTTTACGCGCTTAACTTGCACATTGACGTTGGTATTACAAATGTTTTAAACATTTCAAGCAGGATGTTATTGCAAAACCATTAAAATTGTTTATTTTCCATGATATAACAAATGTGAGACGCATATAAGTCCTAGAAACATCTATTTATGAGTGTTTTCTTGAATATGACTTGCAACCAGTTGAATTCCGCGCGTCTTAAGTATATTTCCGGTATTTTGTGCACTTGGCCGCTACTACGCATGCGCTGCTTGCTTGCGCGCGTAATGACCACTGATTTAAAGATAGTCCGCGTTGGCGGGTCAAGCGTTGAATTGGTTGGATCGGTTGGATCTGTGGACGTACGGCGCGCAAGTCCAGCTCGCATAATTCGGGCAACAATCGCTTCGGGATCGCTTTCTGCGCGAAATGCGCCCAACTTTTGTTTTGACAGTTTGTGCGCTACCGCCGCCATCGGTGCGCGTTTACAGCGCTTGTCGCGAGTGTAAACAATGCAAATGCATTCAGTGAAGTGGATCGTGGAAGCGCCAAACAACTAAAGAAGCTTGACACAAAGAGGATTACCACGCGGTACCCTTACAATCCGGCTGTAAACAAGCAGCCGGACATGCAAGGCTTCTTTTCGAATTAATATGGCTGAGAGTGGAGTCGACATGAATTTCGACAACGAGCTGCAGGATCTTCAGGACCTCATCGATTTCGATGAGTTGCTACTGGGCACGCCAAAGAATCAAGAGTTTTACGAGTTGAAATCGAAAGCAATGGCGCACAATGAAAGGTATTTACCCTCATACCGGCTTGATTCTCTGATTTGTGCTTAACTAAGAACTAATCGCCGTGCCGAGAAACACATTAGCGGCGCGGCAGGCGTGTTTTTGCATGATCCGAATTGCCGGCCGGCGCGCAGTTCAAGGATAATTAGACGATGCTGATGATCAGCTTTAGCAGTATGCAATTCATCGACCATCACAATTGAAATCATCGCGCCATTGATTATTCACACGAAATACTTGCAATTCCACTTGCCGCCTGCAAATTGCCTAACACATTGGGTACGTGAAATATTATTGCTTCTGCTTGATGGAGCGCACCAATTTGTTTATTAGTTGGTCGATCATATATTTGGCACCTGGCCCAGGAACGTTCGACAAGTTGTTCCGCGTTTAGCCGTCGACATTTCAAAACGATGCATTTCATCTCGAGGAGTTGAAGTTCAATAGCAGTATCTGCAACATTTGGGACATGACGTTCCTTGCCAAAACACCAATGAAGATGTCTTTCGGATGAAGTTATCACCTGAAACCATCAGCGTATTACACAACATTTACTAATATTACTTGCAATGAGTAAAATAGTAATTACTAATTTTAATCACTTGGCTTTATGATTAATTGCAACAGTTGTCACCATACCACTTTGCTGCATGATGCATCACTCGTGCGGTTGATAATATGAAACAAATTCCAACCAGAGAAAGAGCACCATACCGCACCGTACTTTCAAACGAAAGATATGTAACCCAATCTACATGAATTCTACTTGTGCTGACTTGATTGGGAATCCCGGTCTTCCCCACATTGGTAACCGATAAATCTCTTGCCAGGAAGTTCTGCCAATCCCACAGACATATGATATGGGCCTACATTCTATTGATTAGCATTCCGCACGTTAATTGTGCAAGTGACAATAATTATGACAAGGCAGGGAGATCAATTATAGAGTATAACTGAACAATGCACTTCATATGCATTCAACAGTATTTTTCCTGGGAATGGTACATTTTTTAAATGGTTGTGGCAGTGGTATGCAGCGGTGTTTTGCTGTTTGCGGAGTATGATAAAAACCTGCAAACTGCGTGGTTAGCGTAACAACTTAAAAATAGACGCTTTTCGCATGCGCTTAGGTATCTTGTTGGGTAAGAAATCGTTTTTACTGCAATATCCAGTAAATAATTTGAAATGTTACAAGTTGTTTTAGCATTTGGGAATTGATTTAGTGTTGTACTAGACTTAGTAAGGTTTTTCCACTCCGTCATTCAAATTTCATTGCATTTGATTGTGTGACAGTGTGATAAATAACAATAAGTTGATGTGACTGTTCAACACCAAATATTGTACAAACATTCCTCTGAAATTCAATGCGGTAGACAGTTTTTCTTTTAATGTTTCGGCTGAGTTTTACGTGATTCGTTGCTGAGAAGTTTGTGAGAACAGACAGCGCTTTCAATGAACTGACCCGTCATTGGTGATGGCTTATATAACTGTTGAAAGTAGTGGGGAGGGAAGGATGACGTTACCGCCGAGTGCTCGTGCGTGAGACTCACGTCTGTGGCCGCACCTTACATCACATTATCTTGGGTAGATGTCACAACTAGCCAGCATATATCTAAATTTATTCACTCAGTAAATAATCTGTGGTCTCGAGATTGTTACGCCTATTTGCGTACAGATGGCATGTTAGCAGCTGCTGAAGCTAGAGGCTTCAAGCCTTTGCGAGGGTAGAGATTACCTAGTGAGCCTAACAAGCACCATTGCATAAAGAACATCTTAGATACGGACTTGTGGTGAATTCTAATATTCGCCATGAAATCTCCGGTTAAGTATATAAAAAGATCAGAGTGGCGTCTGGCCTCCTATACAATTCCTCATTTAGGATTTCTAATTATCATCATTGAATTTTATCGAGCGACCAGTAGTGGGAGGTCGAGTACGCTGTCGGTTTATGACTAATAGACTTACGGTGGACACAAGAGGGCTAAGAATAATGATGATCATTGAATTTGATCAATAAGAACCTCATTTTAATTAATAGCACTTTTAGCGTGTGTTAAATAAAAGCCCACGACTCCTTAATAAATCCACACGAACGATGGGAACCATATACTCTGTTGTTAGTTGTTAATGAAAATTACCTCACCCATTTAACGCACAAAGAAGCAAAATGTAACAGATGACGCGTGTTGCGTTGAATACCAGTAGCAGGACGAGTAAATCAATTGAAAGCATAAATAGTAAAGTAAACAACGTCTGGCAGCGCCTGCAAGTATTAAAGCACGTTCGGCAATTTGTTGGATTGCCAACTATTCTATGCGAACAGCTAATGCAATGAAAATGGACATAGGATAATTAGAGTATTCGTAAAAATAACTTGAAACCAACCACCACATCATTATGTTGTGGGACAAAACTGGTTAGTCCTTAAGATATTTATTTCTATATCAATTTCATATGTTACCAGATAAATTACTGATTGTATTGATGTCGAGTGATTATGAGTTTATGTCACAAAAACCGTATGTAATTTTATTTTAGTTGGATTTTCATTTGGTGCGTATATAAAGATATAAATCTTGCAAATCATAAACGTGACCACTTGCATACTTCGTGGTCTGACTCATTAGAAAGTGATTTTTCGTAGGTTTTATTGCACTTTCCACTTATAGATTAGTCTCAGAGGCTTGTGCCAAAAATTGTCACAATATGAATGAGGCAAAGTCGGGTTTAGCTTTCCAAATTGAAAAAATTCTGGCACAGAAACAAAATGCCACAAAATAATGCGAAAGGTAGTGTTTTTGGCAACTTATCCACAAAGTCAAGCAAATATTCGTTGATTGCTTTCAGAATCGGAATTAAATGTTTCGTTAAACTTGCTTCCAAGTATTGGATTTTCAGTGTATTGACATATCTTAACACTTACTGTGCACTGCGAAGAGCAGCGCCTTGAATGAACTACCTTGTCGATGACAATGGCTTATATAACTGGCGAAAGTAGTGGGGAGGTAGACGCTTGCGTCGACTGGTCGTGCATGAAAGTCACATCAGTGGCCGCGTCCTGCATTAGATTGCTTTTAATAGATGTCAGTACTGGACAGGATTAATATAATGTACCCTTTTTATATTACGATGAGTTTACTTTGACTGGTGTGTTGCTTACTTTAGCACATCAACATTTCTTGAAATAAAACCAATATTTTTCTCCAAAAATATTGCACATTTATTTTGCTGATTTTCATGTGTCAAAGTAAACACATCACAATCAATAAACACTTAAATAATGCGTTTCTTTGACAATTTTTTAAAATTATAACTAATGTTGATAGAATCCTATAGGGTGTACTCTCACATTTAGATTTAACTTTAACAAAATCCAAATTTGTTAGCGAGGTATACATTCGTGGGATACAAATCTTGTTGAGAGTCCACGTTCTCTAATTGTTAATAGCCATGGTAATTGGTGTAGGATAATGAAGTGGAGGAGGAGGAGGAGTACGGTGTTGGTATGTGATCTAGGTAACAGTATGTATCACAACAAATTTAAATCTGTTGATAAACATCTCGATATTAAAGAAAATATCCAAACATAAAACCCACAGCACCTCAATGGGTACACACAATCTCAGTTCATAACACTTAATCCTCTAATCCCCAAAATACTTATCTCATGACGCAGAAATTACCGA
>JAODGC010000004.1:7676016-7707791 GCA_027574925.1 Ecitoglossa quadriceps
AATGACGCATGCGCTCATGAAAGCTACACGCGTATTTAACAGGAATAATAATATGTTAATATTAATTAATATTATATTCCGGTAGTATATGTAAAATTCATTAAAACAATTTAATCTGTACGGTGGCAAATTGAGCGTAAATTGTACTGAAATGTACGAAAGTTGTAGTAATTTAAATAGCAACTTGTTTTATCATCTCACGAAAAGTAAATAACTGCTCTTAAAAATTAATTTGAAACAGCACTCTGTTCTTATTTCCTGCTGTGTCTACTTAATTCCCTATCTCGATAATTTTCTCAACATCGTCTCGTATTATCAGAATTACAACTTTCACGACAACAACACAACAATATGCGGCAAACAACGCCTTAACCATGTTTGACTCTAAACTCTCAATGATTTTCTCTAATATGGATTCTTCGCTGTAATACGCATTGTTACTACGTGTTTGATTGTTGTTTTCTAATTGTTGCTAATTGTTGCTAATTGTTGGTAATAATTCTATCTCAGCTGATGTTGATTGATTGCCTTGTGATGAAATCGTATTTGGATAAGATTATTCGAATCAGCGGAAATTGCGCGGTGTATTTATTCTTATCGATGAAAATTCTGATTGCTTTGATTCCTATCCTTTGACATCCCGTTGGACGGAAGCGGAAATTGACGAGGCGACACGATGTGCTGCTATAAATAATGCATTGTATGACCTTAGCAGTCAGGTGGATTTGGTGAATTGATGAATGGCAGAGTGTAATTAGATAAATAAATCGTTGTGAGCATTATTAAAGATTATGTCGTTATTTGTCAGGAATTGAGTAGAAAGCTGATAATATGAGAGGATATGAAATGATAGCCAGTCGATATAGTGTCATTTTTTGAATTGTCACAAGAAATAACTAAAAATATTGGATTTAATTCGTTAATCAATCGTGCTGTGGAACATTGGTAATGTATGCAACTAAGTTAACACCAACTTTTAAAAATGATGTAACGGGATGTAAGAAAATACTATAGGCAACTGAAATTACAAAAGCTGATAACAAAACTAACAAAATGACAACAATGTAGCCAACTCACAAACATAATTTAATATTGTAACTTATAAAATGTTAGGTTTATTGGTAATAAATTATATTGGAAAGTGTAAAATATCAAAGTTTTCTCACATCTAAACTAAACGAACTAAATTGACTATATGCAACCAAATTATCAACACATTTTGGCGCGCAACATAGGCAACTTAGACAACACAACATTTGTTTTATTTCAAATGTTCATAGTACAAGTGTAACAGTCAGAGAAATAAATCTGATAAATAAATTTATGAATGTATGATACCTAATTAGACATTATCATAGTTGCGAGATGCATCGCATTGTTTCATGAATCAACCAGAAAACATCGCCAATGTATCATTCTAAAATGACAGCATGACATAACGTATCCACAAGTAGTAAAAAAAAAAACACAAACAAGTATTACACGCATTATAGATACGTAACATATGATACCGAATTAAACCAACCTAAGCTCGGCATGCAGTGATTTCCGGTAGAGAACCGTTATGTGACCAGTTGCACATGTCAAACCGCCAAGGCCTCATTAATATGCTTCCCGAAATTTCCTCTCTTGTTGCATTGTTCAAACTTAGTGAGAAGTGGAGGATGCAGTGGATAATACCTAATTATCATTTATGATTAGCGAGATGTACAATAGATTTGGTAAATGGCGGTTTCTTTAATGAAACCGCCATTTACTTCTGGTCCCAATTACGATTTATGAGCGTCAAGATTCAAGGTGTTGTGAATGTATTGCCATCTGCTAATTAATTTTATGTAATATGCGCCGGAGAGGCCGGCTGACGTCTGTGGGCAAGATGCTTTTGTCCTCTCGTGCATTGCTGTAACCTTCTCGTATCATAATCATCGTGCGGTTGTAAAACACATAATCGCCGGATTGCGATTGAGCGTGTTAATCGATTCAATTATCATACTGTGCGTTTATGCCTGACCATTATGATGTGTTTCTCTTGGAAGCCATGTTGATGGAAGAAAAAGTTGGTTCAGTTGGCAGAAAACATGACATGATACGATTATTGGTGATAAGACATAGAGAAACAGAGGAAATACTGGATTTGGAGGGAAAAGATTTATGCTAGTATATACAACCCAAATGACAATATTGCAGAAAATGAAGTAAAATAACAATGTTGTATTGTTGAAAAAATAAGGCAGTCGATTGACTTTTAGATTACTTTCCATTCAAGCAAATGATTTGTAAACACAATCACAGGTATTATTATAACAAAATAGGTATTAATTTTGAGTCCACTTGTAATAAATCAATAGAAAAGCTTTGGATTGAATTTAATGCCAGAGAAACATTTGTATTCTATATAGGCAACCAAGATGACATCATTTAAAGTTGTAACTAATTTGGAATAGGGAAAAAGAAGCAATGGTGATAATGGAAATTTAATGGAATTTTGCAAAATTGCAAAACTACTCATTTGAAATATTACAAATTTCACGCTTTTCCGCGTGGTTGGGAAACGAACACAATGTGGTAATTTTCTTTGATAATTCCAAATTGGAATGCATTGATTTCCAACTAAGATTTCAATTTAATACGTGAAATGTCTTCGCATTTAATAAATAATATTAACATGTTAACATTAACATTGTTTGCTTCTTCATTACTACAAGAACACATTTCATGCTAAAGATTGTTTGTAGTATATGCAACCAAGATAACAACATGTGTTGAAGTTGTAACTAATCTAGAATAAATATACTGATATAATTGGAAAGTAGGCAACCAATATATCAAAACGTCTTTGATTTTCGACGTGTTTGCATGTGAAATTATCAATTTTTTTACGGTTTAAAAAAGGTTTAAATACTACCAGTTAATAATATTTAGACGTATTACTAATTTTGTTGCCTTCCATGAATATTTCAGTTTTACACATTTCATACCCATCTACTTTGTTTTATTGCTTGAAACCATCTTACAATTATTAGCAGATACTAGGCAACCCATTGAACACATGTTTCCCTTCTTGCATACATTTGTCTTCTTATCTACCAGCTGAGTGAGTCGTTGATGAAAAATTCATTGATAAAACTGATACTCCTTTTTACTTACTT
This sequence comes from Ecitoglossa quadriceps, assembly GCA_027574925.1. NCBI lineage: Eukaryota > Metazoa > Arthropoda > Insecta > Coleoptera > Staphylinidae > Ecitoglossa > Ecitoglossa quadriceps. Next base: position 7,679,166 of record JAODGC010000004.1, read on the forward strand.
TTATTTACGCTCAGTTCCAATCTGGTTTGTGGTCACGGTTACGTAAAACATTTCGGCGAAACCGAGAGAAATGTGTGGTCCAGATTTGCGTTCAGTGTGTCACCGGAATTTGCGTACGAGCGCACGAAAGGAAACGTGAATGAGATTAGTCTGCGTTATTATTCAATCATGCCGCTCATTATGCAAATGGATCCGCTGTTTGACAACACACGCTTGATGCTTGTTATTATGATCCTTTCTTCGGCTGACGGACAACAAATAGCGATCCACACAAATAGACGTGGTGAACATGACGAACTTGCATCGCCTACTTTCACACGGATTTCAATCATTTCTTCTTTGCTTTCTTTATTTTCATCTGTAGTTCATTATGAAGTGCCAGCTATTTTTGGAGATATTTCATTGTGTTGAATTCGATTAGGTAAGAGAGGAGAGTGATGGATGAAGGGAGAGGTTATATTAAAAAACGCTTGTCCTATTTTTACATGAATTGCTGTATTTATTTACATTTTTCAACTGGTAAATTATATCTGTTTATTTTTTGTATATCTAATGTGATATAGATATAGTGTCACAGTTTTGTAATTTTAGTGATTACATTCAATTTCTAAAACTATTATTCACTTAGGATGTTAGCAGTTTGAATTTCTACAAACGACCCAACAAGTTTACAATTAATTCGTAATTTTATTGCTTTGCATTTGTTTAGTTGTTTTGGCACAAACATCCTTCAGAATTATAATATGGAAATTGACGACAGTCAGGTTTGATGGTATGCAACTTTACTATCTTAGGTTTGGTATGCAACTTTGCTATCTTAGGTTAGACTTTCAACGAAACTGTTAATAACTCTTGAACAAAATAAGATATTTGAATTCGGCAAAAATATTCCGAAAGTTGAATAAATACTGCACTAGATTATAATTTAAAACATATAAAAATAAGCTAAACTAAGTGATAATTCTATTGATTTGTTTGTATTTAGTGAGAGGATGTTTGACATTTGTTCTATCACTTTGTGTTTCTATTGAAATTATAACTATTAATAATAACTATTATGTTGCAAAATTATTTACACTTATAGAAGAATAAAAGCACTACATGATGCAATCAACGTAATTAAATTATAGTGAAAATTAGTGATGATACATTCTGTGAAAGGTCGATTTTTGTCTTGCCACGTCACGACGTTAGGTTATACTTTTAACGAAATTGTTGATAGTTCTTGAACAACGAAAGATATTTGTATTCTATAAAAAGAATTGAAAAGTAGAGTCTATACTAAATAAGCATATATTTTCAAATATATAAAAATATAAGTGTTAAGTCTGTTAATAATTCAATTGTAAAATAATCTACATTTACTCTGCAATTATTTGATTTTACTTTTAAAGCTACTTACAATTAATATTTTGATAGCAAATTAACAGTGTTTGTAAAAGTGTAAATGTACTGCATAATACAATTAAATTGGTGCAGTTAGATATAAAATTACCCCTTAAAATCGACTTTTGAAATGAAGGGAATTCTTGTTCATTTTTATTCACGTGTCTCTTTCAAATCAAGCGATATCTTAGAAAATACCTCCTGCTAAGATCTGCAAGGGACAAAAAGCAAGTTTAAATTAAACCCAGGTGGGAGATCCTATCGAAAAGAGTTCAGAATCGTAATAAAACATCAAATTTCTCGCCTACTACTACTACTACTAGCTCGCCTAATTACATGGCGTCGTCATTACAATTGCATTACAAATGCAATCACTTCACCAGCAAATGGGCGATGAGTTTTCTAAACTGGCTCAACTCCAAATCATTCCAAGTGGGTGGATGTGTGTGTGCTTGCTCGGTGAGCAAGCTAATTATGTCTGAATCCTGCGCAATTATGAATATGGATGATGGGCAGCAGGTAAATGTGTTCCTGCGCGATAAGAACATTCTGATCGCTGGCGACGTTGTAAACAAAATAATGCGCCGAGGCCTTGAGCCCCGGGAAACGGCGATAATTTCCAGTTTGCATACTGGCACGTAACATGCGGCGGTGGGACGGCGAAAAAATGCAAATTTGCCGTGGGATTGTAATTTTGCCGCTGTTTAATTCAGCAGTGCTTTAAAAAAAAATAGAATCATTCATTTACATCAACAGCCGCAACGTGCAGAGATAAAGGTAGCAGATCATTTGACGAAATTGACATCATCACCACTGGAACACGTTGGTGCATTGTTAGCAACATTGCCTGGAATATTTGTATTAAGTAAGGGTAGTTGATTTACGGAAACATGAAGCAATTGTAGAATTTTTCAGGAAGATTGGGTGGTGTTTTCTTGTAAGATTGCAACAAGCAACAAATACTTGTGATGCTGTATTTTTGGCAGAGGTGATGTATGATACTGTAGGGTTTTTACGTAGAAGAAAAAATTATTGTTAAATGTTGGAGAATTACCAAGTTCCAAATGAAGACATGAAGCGAAGATGTACAATTTTACAGTACAATGCTAGATAACTCAGGGATATCGAAAGATATATCTATTCTACAAGAATAATCAGAAAGCAGATTTAATACAGAATATTCTTCTACTTTATAGTATATAGAAATGATATTGATGCAGTAATTATTTCAAATAATTGTTGACGCGGTACATTATAAAGCACAATTTTTCCACTTCATTTTTTTTATTATAATAAAAACTCATACTTCCAATTAATATTTTTCCATAATATTAACAATAATAATAGATGAATAGATATACTTTATATTGTCATTGAAATCATTTAATTAAAACTGCAAATTGCAGAGATATTACGCTGTTACGCTTACAAAGATCATGCCATGGAACGTTTCAGTTTTTGGTTAGGTCTGGACGAAAACCTTGATAACTCTTCAAACACAAAGGATATTTTAATTCGAGAAAAACAAGAAGAAAGTAGAATAAATACTGAATCTATCTATACCATTAAAAACAAAAATATAATTCCTCATATACGTCAAATCTCCCAAAACAATTTAGATTCGATGCGTTGGGAAAGCGCAATTACTTTGCGACTTCTTCGTTTTATTATAATCAATTCTATTTAAAATTAATATTTTTACACGTAATTAACACTAACAATGGAAGAATAAATGCACTACATGATAGCGTTTAGATAAATACATTCCAAGTGCAAATCAGCGAGAAACATGGACTTGTTTAATTATATTCTGGGTATTCTACCTCACCATATTTATCTATATCATTCGTACATTAATTTCGACATTGTTTGCTTTAGAGATAATTACAATATTTGATATGCACCTAAATCATTTATTTGTTAATATTAGATTTTATAGCAATGATGTAAACTGTGCCATGATGCTTCACATGCTTCCAATGACGTTGAATTATTGTAGGGAAATCATTTCAAACGCTGTCTAATTTTTCACGTGCCTAATTGATATTTGTGTATATTATGTACTACATAGGGTTTAATGGAATTGTGTGCATTTCGACTTGTTCATGATGGACGGAAAACAAGTTGATGGGCGTTATTATCTGTGCATTTTCAACGGCGACACAATTACGCTTGACGGCACGTCGACCAGACGACATTGATGATAAAGAGCGATGAGAATTACCAAGCGCTGCTTGCAGCTAAATTAGTAAATATTGAAGGTGTTGCGTAAACCAAGGAGGAAACATCGACGGTGGACGAGTCATTAGCAATCAGGGACAGCAATTTAAATAGGCTCTATTTGTATATGAACGCAAATATAAATCACATCATGATAGGCAACCAATTAAACTTATGCGGAAAGTATATTGACTCGTCTACTCTGAGCTGGGAGCTGAACAGCGCGTTGAATGAATCAACCTGTCGATGGCAGTGCCTTATATAGGTGGTGGAAGTAGTAGGGAGAATGACGCATCCGTCGACTGCTCGTGCGTGAGAGTCACATCGCGTTCTACGTTACATTGTCTGAAAGTAGATGGTGCTACTACTTAGTAATATTGAGATGTATTTACTTTGACACAATATTTGTTGTTAGAAAAACGTTTTTAGCATGTTGCCAACAACTGGCAATTAGTGGTGGGGAATATAGGATTGTAACATGAAACATTTAGGAAGTGCCAAAGTAAACTCAGCTCACTACAATGAAGGAAAGCTATATATTCATAAAATGTAAATGAATTGCTTTGACACTAATTTCATTGTTATTGTTTAATACTGTTTAAAATACGAATTTATGTATCGATTTGAACGTGAGTTATTAATTGATAAAGGATGTGACTATTTTGTTTTTAACATTATAGATTTGCAATGCGTCATAATAATAATTGGTTGACTCATCATTAGTCAGTAGTCATGGTATCATTGATTAACCGTTATCACATCACATTTTATCAAACATATTGTATCATTTGATCCTTCTTTCAAATCACTTAAAAGGATAAAATGGAGGTACAAATTTCACTGCTTATCTTGTTTTCATTGTAATTGCTTATTTTCAAGTGAAATTTTCGAGGGTTTGCTTCCATCCTGTTCACATTTTATTTTAATAGTTTAATAGTTTATTTTATATCATCAACTTCAACATGATTAATTCTCAGTCAGATGTTAAGGTTGCATGATAGGCAACTTCTTCGACGGGGAAATACAGGGAATGTTATCCCAACAACTTCTTCTTGTTGTAATTAATCATACCTAGAATGAATAGTTTTTAACAAAATTAACTACAGTAAGGGAAGAATAAATACATTTTATGTTGGCATTGAAATCATTTGATTGCAAATGAAAATTACAGAGATATGACACTGTTAAGCTTGAGTACGTTGAGTACAGTTTTTGGTTATGTTCGAACAAAAACTTTGATAACTCTTAAACAACCAAAGATATTTGAATTTTGTATCAAGATTATGAAATTCAATTAAATAATAAATCTACCTGTGTTTGATAATATAAACAATTAAGCTGTAGTATATGCTAAATCATTTGAAACATTTTAGATTTGGTGCATTAGGAAACCACAATTCTTCTATAGCTTTGTCTTTTTATCATAAATACGCATACTTCTAATCAATATTTCGCCATGATATTAACAACAGTAATAAATAAATAAATGCATTTTATCTTGTCAATGATATCATTTAATAAAATCGGAAAATTGCAGAGATATTACGCTCTTACGCTTACATTGATAATGTCATGGAAAGTTTCAGTTTTTGGTTACGTCCAGATGCAAACCTTGATAACTCTTCAAGCAAAAAGGATTTTTCAATTCGGGAAAAACAGGAAGAAAGTAGAATGAATACTAAATCTAACTATGCTTTGCAATACAAAAATATTATTTTTCATATAGGTTAAATCTCCTAAAACAGTTTGGATTTGTTGTGTTGGTAAACCACAATTCTTCGGCAATTTTTCCCTTTTATTATAAGTACTCACACTTACAATCACTATTTTTGTATGATATTAACTACAAGAATAGATTAATAAATGCACTTTATTTTACCATTAAAATTATTTAGTTCAAGTTAAAAATTGCAAAGATATTCGTTTTGTTAAGCTTACAATGATAATGCCATGAAACGTTTCAGTTTTCGGTTACCTCCCACGAAAAACCTTGATAACTCTGGAAGCACAAAGGATTTTTCAATTCGGACAAAACAAGAAGAAAATAGCATGAATGCTGAATCTAACTATGCCACATAAAACAAAAATATAGTTCTTCTTATACCTTAAATCTCCTCAAATAGTTTGGATTTGTTGTGTTGGGAAACCACAATTCTTCTGCACCTTTTTCTTTTTATTATGAATACTGATACTTTCAATCAATATTTCTTTATGATAATGACAACAGTAATAGGTGAATAAATGTACTTTATATTGGCATTTATATTATTTCATTAAAACAGAAAATGTCAGGAATATTTCGTTTTCTTATTTACAAAATTCGTTAGTGATCTGTATTTGTTAATTATTGGGATTAACTTTTGCACACCAATCTTTCGTATTCCTTCAATTACTCAATAGTCAGTTAACAACAATAAACCTGGCTGCGAAAAAATTAAAAATTGCTTTCTGATTGCTCATTATTGACTTTTGAAAATTTCATTTGAAGTTGCGACGTAATTAATTACTGGCCACGAAATGAAAGCCAACAAATGATTTCATATTCCACATACTGTATTCAGCAACGTTCAGCATGTAATGATGGTGTACTTTTTCATATTTATGGTTATGGATGTGTATTATGCTCTCATGCGGTAGATAGTTTTGTTCGGAACTGCCAAATTAGCCAAAAACACGAAAGGCCATTTTGTGTTTGTATTCCGCATTGTTACTTACAATCCACACTTAATAAAATCATTCGCATCCATTGTAAGCTTCCATCGCGTGCGCGAAATTTGGGCTGAAAATTCGGTGACACAATTGCGTAATAAGCACATTTTATCTGTACTCACCGACATGCAAGTGTAATTGACCCAGGCACGTATGCAACAATGCCAACGCCAGGCGATGGGGCGGACACAATGTAACAATGACAAGTAGCGTTTGAGGACCCTTGGACTTTTGTCTGGCCATCATGTTTACCACTTGGCGCAGCATGCTTGTGAAATGGATGCACACAATTCAATCACGCTTGTCTGGTTCATAGGCTTGAAATTACTACATTGGACCATCCAGAGTATAGATGGAGTCAGTGGAAAACACGAATGGAACAAGAGGAAAGTTCTTCTAAGTATACCTCCAGTTTTGTCTAAGATAGGCAACCTTAACACCATTATTCTTTAGGCTATAAGTGAAGTGGTATTTTGATGCGTTTGATTGTGGATTGTAGGCTTGTTGAATTTATTATAGTAATTTCCAAGTACTACATTGAAAGAAAGCAACGCAGGAAGAGAATTTGTAGTAAAATAGGCAACTTCTTCACCAGATTTGTTTGGAAAACAAGTGACGGATGGGATTTACACTGAATTCTAATAAAAACCAGTGTATGTATAAATGATTCTTCATTTTATTCACTTTGCAATAGTTATAACAATAGTAAAGGAAACCAACTTCCCTTTTTTATTTTTCTTCAGGTTCACTTCTTGTGTCATGTAGTCCAATTGAGATATTTCTTTCTTGCGTTTTATTCCAGAGAAATGAAAATTATGACGAAAGTATCTAGAGTATTGGTACTCATAGGGAAATACAAGTGAAACAAGGGAAAGGTTTTTTCTAAGTTTACATCAGCTTCATTTAAGATAGGCAACCTTAATGCCGTTAAAAAGTGAAACAAAGTAAGTGAAGGGTATTTTTAAGAGCTCACCCAGATTTCTTCATGTGAAGATTGCTGAATTTATTAGTAATCTACATGTACCTGCATCCAAAAGAAATGCAGTGGATAAATTGATCGGAAGTAATACAGGCAACTTCTCCACCACAATTGTGAGATAAACAATTGAAAAACGGATTCCACACTGAATTTTATTGTAATAATTGAATCAGTGGTATGATTTTTGTTTTTATTGCCATTGTAACAATGTGAAGAACGGAGAGGGAAATCAATTTCACTTTCTATTAACATATTTTCACTTGTTTCTCCACGTTAATTGCGTGTTTAATGTGAACATATTTAGGATAATAGTCCATTTATGCATGGTTTATCATTTTTTCGATACTTATTAACTATATGTGTTAATTAGGAAAAATTATTATTTAAAATTTAAACAAATTGCTTCTTTTAATTGTAACTTTACATGAAAATTGCGTGAAATGTTATAATAGGCACATGAAACACCACAATCTTTTTTTTTGCATTAACCAAATACAAGAAATATTCTTATTTTGTTTCTAAATAAGGAATATTTATTGTTGTGGCATGTGTTAACGTAGGCAACCTCTCTTTATTTTTGACATCTAAAACAATTCTTTTTTAAGCGTTCAAGCTTTAAACAACCAAGGCGATTCTTAAGGTATTTTATTTGCATTTTCTGCTTTACATGAAAATGCTATGAAATGTTATAATAGGCACACGAAACATCTTCTAAATAAGAAATATTTATTGTTCTAACATGTGTTAAGGTAGGCAACCTCACTAACACCGTTTCTTCACTTTGTGACCAGTTTTACTTACTCCCTAGTTTACAAAAAGTAAATAATAACCGCAATAAAAATGTCACCAAGTACAATACTTAAAATGATTTGCGCATTTTTAATGTCTCGCGCAATGCAAATCATAAATAATATAAATATGCGACCTGCGCAGTCCTGCCTAACCTTCACCAAAGTCTGTGCGGTTTTTATCCGGTTCAGGCGCTTATGTAATAAGCAATAATTGAATAACATTTTTACGTTACGCCTCTTGCACCACTGGAACACTGGCATTATTTCACAATCCATGCTTTATCAATGCTTAGATTGCTTCACATCTCTGCTATTTTGATATGCTGCAAAGCTTGCAATGCGAAGCTAGTTGTTTATTCATGGAGTGTATAATTAAGGTTATTAAAATATTCTTTTTGATGGATGTATGTCGTTGGAATCGAAAATGATTCATGCGTTGGATTGGTTTGGTAGTACACCGTGCGAACCGCCAACGGAAGGAATTCAATGAAATGTTGTTAGGTAATTGTTGTGCTTGAATGATACGCACGCGATAAAAGTAATTCCTCAATTGTTGCTATTTTAATACTGGATAATATATGTGCTGATTGTGTATGTTTGGTTGCAGGCGGACGAACTGATGGACGATTTGTTCTGTCTGGACAATTCCTTAGCATCGGACAGTTTCAAGAACTCAGATAATTCACTAACAAGTGCAGACATAAGCATCAAAAATGAACCCTTTTCCTACTCCGAAGCAGAATTACATGCTCTGGCAAAGGATCGACAAAAGAAAGATAATCATAATATGAGTAAGTGGTTAACATGCTATGCAACCAACTTAACTTATTGCTTCAACCATTTCCAGTCGAACGACGGCGACGATTCAACATAAACGACCGAATAAAAGAACTAGGAACATTATTACCGAAGAATAATGAATCTTACTATGAAATTGTGCGCGATGTGAGGCCCAATAAGGGCACCATTTTGAAGTCGTCCGTGGAATACATCAAGTGCCTCAAGAACGAAGTCCATAGGCTTAAACAGAATGAACTCCGCCAAAAACAAATTGAGAATATGAATCGAAAACTTCAACAGCGGATACAGGTAGTGTGCAATTGGGCGGTACTGTTTCTATTGGTGATTATTGATTGGTTTTTGTTGTTTTAGGAGTTGGAAAGTCAAGCGAAATGCAACGAACTGGCTGACGACTTCAATTGGCACCAGAGCACCGGTTCATCTTCGAACTCATTGTACAAAACGTATCAGAATAGTTTACTCAATCAAGCGACGCAGGATTCCATCATGTCGACGTTGTTGATGCCTGATCCAAGCAGAAGATCAAGTCTTCATGTGAGTATAGAAAACTGTATTACCGACGAAACAAAAGAAAATAAAGCCAGGGCTGCCCAGCTGGATGCATTATCAAACACTGCATTCCCAGCTTGTTCCAATCGTTGTTTCGTCGTTTTCACTTGTCATTCATAGTGGTTGTTCTTTCTTTGCAGATGCCTGATATTATTACCGAAGCAACCTTATCTGCAATGGACGAATTAATGGACGACGATGAAACATGTAATGGCGTCCACAACGATCCAATGCTAGCTTCGCCACAAGCACTCCCAGGCAATGCGTTACTAGCATCCCCGTCGCACCCAGTGCATGCTTGCGACCCTCTGCTGCTGGAACCCCGTCTCCCGACGCCCACCAGCCACATTGATCCGGTAGACGGTGACACACTGGACATGGACATGATTGCATGATACACACTCGCACAATTGTTACCACGGCTAACAATTGCGCGCGCTGTCACCGCCTCACACACCTCACGTGTCGCCGCCGTCCCCCATCGCACCCAGCACCAGTGCGGCGGGTAGAAATGGATCCTATTACATCTTAGTTCTCTACTTCATACACTTCAAGCCTTTCAATGATTTTCAATGGCTCAAATACTGCAGCGATTCGAACATGATACGATCATCTCAGCCTTATTCTTTGTTACATTTTTTTTTTGTCGAGCGTTTTGCAATCTACAAGCTAGTTATTGATGCAGTAATTAGTTAATTAGTGATATTTGTACGTTACCAGCGAGTTTATTTAGTCAGTAGATTCACTCATACCTCAGCATTGCAATGATAGAAAACCCAATTTCACCACCAGCAAGTTTAAGCATGGAGTTGGTATATTTATTGCATCAGGCGTGTTAATGGCACGTTTATATCGTTGTTGACGAGATAGTCTATATTTGTATGCAGCAGAATGCAAGCGTGTTGTTAATAATTGTTATCTGATGTTGTAGGATGATTCAGAATGCGTCTCAGTATTATTCACAAGCAATATAATGCATCCGTAGCATGATTGAACCAAACTGTGACTTCCTTTTAAAAAAAAAGCGATATATAATATACGACTTATTAAAAAAAGTTGCTTACATTATATTAAAATATTTATGTGCTTTGTTTTCATTTCTTGTCGCCTAGAGAATTCCTGCTTTTCAACAAGTGCACAAATTTCATCGATTATTCACATTAAACAGTCAAATACCTTAAAAATTACTTCAATTTTATAATAGAAAGATATCACAACAGTGAACGTGGGCAATTCTTTCTTTTTTCTTTAGCATCGCCTGCTTTACATGAAAATTGCGTGAAATGTTATAATAAGCGCATGAAACATCACAAACCAAGAACAAGAAATATTCTTTCTTGGTTTTTAATCAGGAAATATTTATTGTTTTGGCACGTGTTAACGTAGGCAACTTCTCTATTTTATTGACATCTAACTCTGTCATAACCACACAAATTGCTTCCATTTGATATTAGAATAATAATACAGCAGAGAAAGCTTCTTAAAATAAATATTTTTAGTTCTGTCAAAGCTCAAAGAATTAAGGCAATTCTTCAGGCATTTTATTAACATCGCTTGCGGCAAGTGCCAACTTTTCCCAAACTTTCGCCAAACTTTTAATTTATTGTACTCATTCCACATCCGCAAACAAGTTTTAGTTATAACCGTTCGTTGTAACGGTCGCAGTCTACATGTCTACACCTCAGTCTACCTGCCCAATGCAGTTTAATTGCTTAAATGATCTAAGTGGAAATTTAATCGAACTGGGACTCACTATAGGCAACTTCTCATTCACCACTATTGATTCTATTTCAACTGCATTCCACTGAATGCGATTCTGTAAATCATGCAAATGATGTAAATTTATTGCGTATTAGACCAGTTTTTGTATAAGATTTTGCAACATTCCCAACAGTTACCTTGGCGAGCTCATGTTGTTGCTGACATCAAATCTCAGTTTGAACGTGGTAATTTCTTTTATCACTAATTTGTTGAGTAATTAGTGAATGTATTCAGATTATTAATTGTTTTTACCCAAATTGTATGCGAACATTTTGATTCTGTTTTGAAATTGGGTTATTGAATGATTGTGCGTTTTGATTTGTTTTCGTGTGTTCGGCGTTTTGAATTTCGCGGTGTCAATAATGGCGATTTGACAGCGGCGTAGCGTAGTATTTGATTTTAGTTTATTTCTATTACAAAACAATGATAATACAATATATAAATTAATGATAATTCTATTATATTTGTTTGATAATATTGTGGTAATTGTAAATTAGTATAAAAATGGAACATTTTTCATTTATCATGGTACTTTAGTTTGCTGCGCTGGAGGTCGGCGTTGTCGCTACCGCTGGGTATAAAAGCTGAACACATTCCTCCACCAGCCCATTTCTTATTATAAGAAGACATCGTGTGGTTGTGATACTTTTCATAGTTTCACAACCCACTTTAAAAAAAAGTGAAATAATTATACAAAAATACCAAAAAAATACAAAAAACCTTAACAAAAACCCCAAAAAAATCGAAAAACTTGTGAAAACGGAATATAATCAATGCTAGCTAACCTTATTTCTGTTTCATATGTTAAGTATTACTGAGCTTATGTTTTAAGCGTTGAACGTGTGTGAACACAGTGAAGTGGAAAATAACGTAAGGCGAAATGAATTCGGGGGCACCTAACTACCCCATGGCGTCCTTGTACGTCGGGGATCTGCATTCGGACATCACCGAGGCGTTGCTGTTCGAGAAGTTTTCAGGAGCTGGGCCCGTGCTCTCCATTCGCGTTTGCAGGGACATGATTACGCGTCGTTCTCTCGGCTACGCGTACGTTAACTTTCAGCAACCTGCTGATGGTAAGTCCACCAGCATGTGATTGCCTGCAGCCACGTTTTACGTGGCGGATGAGTCATGCGGAAATTTCCAGCTATGCCCGTGGGGTGCACTGCAGGTCTAACCTAGAAACCACCTGCGCCCATGCGTCACGCATGCACAGCATGTCTGCAATGTTCACTAAAATGTGCATGTCTTCTTCCAGCCGAGCGAGCGCTCGACACGATGAACTTCGATTTGCTCAAGGGCAGACCCATTCGCATCATGTGGTCCCAGCGCGACCCTTCGCTGCGCAAGTCTGGCGTGGGCAACGTGTTCATCAAGAACTTGGACAAGAGTATTGATAACAAGGCTATGTACGACACGTTTTCGGCCTTTGGCAGCATTCTGAGTTGCAAGGTTGCTCAGGACGAGAATGGCCTCTCCAAGGGCTATGGCTTCGTCCATTTCGAGACCGAAGAGTCCGCGAACAAGTCCATTGAGAAAGTCAATGGCATGCTGTTGAACAGCAAGAAAGTCTACGTTGGTCGCTTCATTCCACGCAAGGAGCGCGAGAAGGAGCTGGGTGAGAAAGCCAAGCTATTCACGAACGTCTACATCAAGAATTTTGGTGAGGAGTTCACTGATGAGCAGCTGCGTACCATGTTTGAGAAGTACGGACCCATCACAAGCTACCGGATTATGAGCAAGGACGATGGCAAATCAAAGGGCTTTGGATTCGTTGCCTTTGAGGATCCCGATGCGGCTGAATCTGCTGTGACTGAACTCAATGGAAAAGAGTTTGTTGAAGGAAAGCCGATGTACGTCGGTCGCGCGCAGAAGAAAGCCGAACGTCAGATGGAATTGAAGCGTCGCTTTGAGCAGCTTAAGATTGAACGACTTAACCGTTACCAGGGAGTCAACTTGTACGTTAAGAACTTGGATGATACCATTGACGATGAGAGGCTTCGGAAGGAATTCGCCTTGTTTGGTACCATCACATCTGCAAAGGTGGGTACAAGCGGGGGGGTGGAGGCGGCTTGTCTTTTGACCGTAGTTTGTTTTAGGTGATGATGGAGGAAGGCCGCAGCAAGGGCTTTGGTTTCGTGTGCTTCTCTTCTCCTGAAGAGGCTACCAAGGCTGTCACTGAGATGAACGGCCGTATTGTCGGCTCTAAGCCGCTGTACGTCGCGCTTGCTCAACGCAAGGAAGACCGCAAGGCACACTTGACATCGCAGTATATGCAGAGGTTGGCCAACATCCGCATGCACCAGATGGGCACAGCCTACCTCCAGCCAAGCAACGCGACCGGTTACATCGTGCCCACGTTGCACCCTCAGCAGCGCTTCTATGGAACCACTCAGATGGCCCCCATCCGCACCACCACGCGCTGGCCAGCTCAAAACCAGGTCCGCCCTGGAGCCCAAGGAGGCACTAACACCTACGCTGGCATGCAGGGCTCTTATCGCCCGCAGCAGCGCGCGGCTAATCAGTCCGGAGCTATGAGGGGTAATATGAATGTTCCCAGACCTATAACTGGCCAACAACCCGCTAACTTACAAGCACGACCACTTACAGGCCAAGGCAATGCCGCCGGCTCCATCCGCTCAGGCAACTTTAAGTACACCCCGAACATGCGTAATCCCCCACAGACAGTTGCCTTGCCCGGTAACCCACCAGTCCAGCAGCAAGCCGTGCACATTCAGGGCCAGGAGCCACTCACCGCCACCATGCTGGCTGCCGCGCCTGCTCCCGAGCAGAAACAGATGCTGGGCGAGCGCCTCTTCCCGCTGATCTATAGAATGTACTCAGACCTGGCCGGTAAGATTACGGGTATGCTGCTGGAGATTGACAACTCCGAGCTGTTGCATATGTTGGAGCATAACGAGTCGCTCAAATCCAAGGTCGAGGAGGCTGTTGCTGTCCTGCAGGCTCACCAGGCCAAGCAGGCAGCCACGCAGATAAAGAAAGATTAAAGCGAATGTGGCATGAAACGAGCACGCGTGTTGTGTCATTGATTGGGGGCTCCAAGCAAAGCGCAAGAGTGCACCAAGAACTTATCTTTCCATATGCACCTATCGTCTCTTCTTCTCACTGCTCGAAGCTGACCAGCTTCAACTAACCGTCTGATTCATTCTAACGTTCTCTTCCGCATATCAATCATCCTCCCGGCCGCTCCAAGGGACAACTTTCCGCTTTCAATTTTCAAGACATGAAGTAAAAACGCATGAAACCAGTTATTCACGACTGGTAACAAAAAAAAAAATGAAAAAGGTTCACATAAAAATAAAAAATTGAAGTCAAATGCACCATCACCACCGCTTGGCAAGTTTGCTGAGTGCGCGGTACGCCTGTAACTGAAGGTATCTCGCTACCGAGTGAAAAATAAAAAATAAAGAAGAAAAAAAAAAACGAAAAACTTAACTTACGGGATATAATAAAGTTTTGATGTTTTATTCGTTCGAGGAGTTCAAGTAAATTTAAATGCATCTAATTGTCGTAGGTTTAATTTCGAAACAAGTGTATCTAGTTTTCATTGGTTTTATTACACGTAGGATTTTTTTGTTCAATTATATCCCAATAAAAAAATGTAACTATGTACGCATCCGTATTGTGCATGAGTGTGTGGGTCAGGTACACTTTTGTAAGCAAACGTACCCTCATACTTGGCTATAAAAATTAATATCAATTATCTGTAATGGTAACTTGAGCAAAATTATTGGGTATAAGGAATAATACGTTCGTATTCATAAGTTGTAAACGTTTTGGGTTAAATAAAGGATAAATTCAAATATATAGCATTCACGTATGAGGTGCTGTGTTTATACAAGCTTTGTCTTTATACCTTCAAATACGAAGTTTTCCATTACTCTGATGGAAAATGTAGAAACAAATGAACGTTGACTGTTGGGCGGCGCTAGTGTTTCATTCGGACATGTTCGACGTCACAGTTCTGTGCAGTTAGCAGCAGAGTTTCACATCGACAACAATTACGTGAAATAACATTTAAACCACTTACGTTTTCGTATATTTTCTTAAACCTACCAAACAATAAACTATTAATTTGCACGTTAACATTACGTGCATACTGTTATATAGTTTTTGCGTTAACTGATTTAAAAATCTAGAGTATCCATATTTTATATAATATGTGCAAAAAATTAAAAGTTATTTAAGTTATTATACTGTAATTAATTTATACTAAATAATTACTAAATGTTACCAACATGAGAGACAATAATGCGGCCCAAATATTTTTACTTTGTTAGCATTTTGAAGTTTTTCTTGCTGGTGTCATCTACTTTTTGGTAGGCATGATAATCGCATTTCGCGCCCAAATTTAATCAGTGGTTGTTATTCGAGGGTTAGTGCTTCAGTTTGTGTTCATTTTTCACCCTACAAACCACACACAAAGCAGATATAATCAATAAAATAAGTATAAATTGTTTTTATTCTAGCGCGCATTTTATAAACATTACCAAAATGGGGGAAGTAGATGATTGGGAACAAATTCGTCTGCAAAATATGAATAATCTACAATCTTTTGTAAGTTTATTTGTTGTGTTAATATGTAATATAATTACTTACAAGTATTCCAAATAATAATTTTAGCTTGATGAAGAATTTGCTAAACCAGATATGCAAGATGTTGCTAAAGAAATGATTAAAATCCAGGCCCAAGAAAATACACCTCGAGTTGTCAGAAAGAAAGCCAAAGATTCCACATTTGTCTTTACTGGTAGTGTTCCACTTGAAAGGAGAAGCTCATCTAGATTAGCCAATAGGAAAGCAGAGTACAAAATAGGGGACTTGGATGAGGTGGAAACTGAAGGAGGTGTAAGTTATTTCCAATTCTTTTTAATATATACAAGTAAAAGTATTAATCATGACTATATTTTAGAATTTAAGACGTAAACTCTACATGCATGAATCGCTCGCTGTAGAAAACATAGAACAATTTGTATTTCGTCCAAAAGCTAAACGGAAATTTGCCACACGTCGTGCTATTGTTCCTTATGTAGCAGCAGAAGATGTGGCAGAAACATACATTAAAAACATTGCTTGGAGAGTCATCAACAAACAATACAGTGAAAATGGAACATGCTGTCACCAATGCAGACAGAAAACAAAAGACAGTAAGACTTATTGCAGAAGTGGGCGATGTTCGGGTGCTCGCGGACAATTCTGCGGCGTATGCCTCAAAAATCGTTATGGAGAAGATGCCGATGTTGCATTGAGGGATCCGAAATGGGCTTGTCCACCATGTAGGAATCTCTGCAACTGCTCTATTTGCAGAACCCGACAAGGTAAGATGCCAACGGGAATCCTAACACCGGTTGCGCTAAATCAAGGCTTTAAAAGTGTCGCCGAGTTTTTGAAACATTTGCAAACTGGGAAGAATTCTGTAGAGCCAGAGAACAAAAAGAGAATGAAGAAAATTGTTGGGGATTTGCTTGGCTTTGATGAGAATGGTAATGCAGTGATGAGTAAAGTAGAAGAATAGTAGGTTTTAACAGAGTATAATATTATTGATAAATTCGTTGTGATTTTTAAATAATTCCAACCTAAGTGAAAAGTACGTACAATGAGTGATTTTTCCATCAATTGCTGTAATCTCATTTATTATTGATATTTGCACTTCATGTATAGCTTATACCTTTATCATAAAATGTACTAAACATTTTCCCGTCTTCAATTTTACCAATACTTTGTTCCAGTTTGTTACTCATTACCGCTACTAAGTAAATAATTTTCTACAGGCGTTCCCTTTGCTCGCTCTGCATTTCCAGCTCTAATTGAACATCAGTCAGTCACTTGCATAGGCACTAAATAATGCTAGTACTCATGGTGCGATTGTACTTAAATCATTTGCCTCAGGTAGTTACGTTGGTCGTACAGCTTAACATCAACAAATGACCATTTGCCGCTTTCGTAGAATGTTAGAAGTTTGCTGCATAATTCGCGTGCAAAACCACGCTGACTCTAGTGTTAAATCGTGTAAATGTATCAAATTTGTGAAATGCACACGGTTCGTACAATGCACGGTATTAAAAGTCATTTTATCGCTCGGGCAATAACGTCGTATAAATATATAAGTTGTCGAAGATTTGAACGTCCGCAAGCTTTGGCGTTCCCGCGGTGGAAATCGAGGCGCAAAAAGATGTGATGTGTTCCTGCGCAAAAAGTGCGCCCGCGTGACTCGCAACTAACGTACGCACACATTGTCTTTTAAAAAAATAGATAGCACTCGGTTTTTCGTCCTAATGGAACATTAAAATCACAAAATAATCCAACAAACGTATCGAAAAGCGTCCTAGCTTACGGCTGCCTTCATCGGCAGTCTCCACATTGGAAGCGCATTGCATGTAGAAACTGTCATTGTTTCGCATTGTTTGTGGTCATTGGCACGGCAGCGAGTCGAACTCGTTCGCATTGATCACATTACGCATCGTAAGTAGTCGAGTCAATCGAGACCTACTTACTGAACATGTACAAGATAGTTCCCTACGACCTCTGGGCGAGGCCCACTTTTTCGGCAATGTTTCCCAGCATGGAACCTAGGGACGAATCATTCTTGAACTTGAAGCCAATCGCTTTGTGATAACAATTGAGGAAAGTTTCGCGCACTTTGAGCAATCGCTTTTTTCGACTGAAACACATGAGTAATATACAACACTGGTTTCGTATCTAAACAAAGTCATAAGAATGTGCAATCTGGAATGTGTCACTATGAGAAAAGATTACTTACTGGTGACTATCTACTTCGTGATTACAAAAGAATATGTTATCGTCATCTATTAGTGTGTGGCTGGAATTGTTTAGACTTGAGCTGTCACTGCTAAAACAAAATTTGCTGCATATTAGAATGAAGACAATGTCCAGGAAGTAATTTCGGAGACCCACTTGGCATTAAGACCATTGGAATCAGATGTGTCTGATTCCCGGATTGATCCGGCACCTGTTATCATCTGCCAGCTACCCATACTCAGTGAGGAGACCGATTCATGGCGTTGCCGGAAGTGGGTGGATGGCATACTAACTGGAGATGTTCTCCTTGTAGTTGGCGAGCGTGAAGCAGAGGAACTGCTTTCATTTGTCATGGAATTCCTGAAAGCGCAACATTGCCTTGAATCAAAGAGACAATAAAATAGAGATTCACTTTATTTACCCATTTAAATTCCCATTGCTTCCATTACTAGTCGCATAAATAAGATCCTCATGCATTCCGTTCCACACCATTGGCGCTGTATCCTGGCTCATATTACTCAAAGATGAACACACGGAATTTAAGCTAATGTTGGATCCTCGGATATCACTATCCAAAAGCAGCGAATCCAACAATGTGTCTGAATCTGTCCGGATAACAACATTCCTCTCCTTTTCCTTCTTCCTTCCGGTGTCTTTCAAACTAAACTCCTCCGCTGTCAGCTTCTTGAGCACATTGAAGCAGAAAAAGAAGATCTCTTCTCCTTTACCAAGCCGATCCGGTAGATGATGTCCAAATAACATCCAGTCGTATGCTATCGTCAAGTATAGAATTTGCTGCGCGTCCAAATTCTGATGAATTAAACCATCTGCCCATAAACTGAGCCTTATTAGGGACACAAACAGTGGTGTTCTGTCCCATCCACTGATGCAGTGAATGAGTAAGCCGGACTTTCCTTCCTGGATGTGTTTCAGGAGGAGTTTCATATAGTTCTGGGTGATCTTGACTAGGTCCCACGTCTTGTACTCTGTCCAATCGATGTTGAGCTGACTAGCGATTGATGCCGAGTCGTCGGGGATGGTGATTAATGCGTCAACATACGCTTGACCCCAGTCGAACACTAGGCCTTCTGCGTTGTAGTTGTTGTCGCGATAGTCTTTGAAGAACTCGCAACCTGGATATGGCAGTGATATCAGCGAAAAGTCCGAGTAACGATTTTCCTTGTCGACTTTCTCCGAAGATGTTACACTAGGAATTAGAACAACAGGATGGGATTAAGCTACCGCTGAAAATAAATCCACGACTTACTTTACGCCAAACTTAACTTTTTTGTTCTCCACCATAAAGTCGGCGATCGTTCCAACATTAAGCGCTTTCAGTAATTTAATATCCGAACTCCGCACTCGTCCAAACAACTGCCAATCAGAGGCGCTTTTCGGTGCTTTCAGGCCTTCATCATCATCAATTCCATAGTCTGGATTGAACACATAATCATAGGTGAATCTGGTGTACATCTCAGCACCACCTGCAAGTGTTGCTGACCGACACACATATTTTCCTTTGTAAATAATCACAGGTACTGGGAAGCGACCACGACATCTCGCACGTCTTCCTTTCTGTATATAACTCAGTAAAGTGTTCTCATCATTGAGGACATTCTCATAGATGGTATTGGTGATCCGCTGATGGCTAGAGTTTGAGCCGCCTGGCATGCTGACACCATTCTGATTGATTTCATGCTCCAGGATGACCAGTTGACTAGGATAGTGAGAGCTGAGCTCTCCCATCGTGTTTTTGATCGTGAGCAGAGTGTAGTCAGTACGAAAAAGTGCGACACACTTTTGCATAGCCTCATTTGCCTGTAGAAAAACAATGAAATGTAAACAGTAATGATTTGTTTTTGAGTTGAATTTTTTCTTGTTGGCGTTCCTTACAATCTGATCAGCTCCATTTGGACTGTAAATCGTCTTGGAAAAGTAAACCAGCAGGTCCTGAATATCTGTAAGCGCGACCACGTTCATTAGCACTTTGTTTTCGGCCATCGCACGGGGCTATCTGCGCCCAAACGCACAAGAACGACGCAACTTTCGCGATTCTCTCCGTTTCGCAAAACCGCACTTTGCAATCGCGTCGCGGTAATTTGCGGCGTAGATGCTCACCGCATCTTGGACGCTCGGCGACCCACTGTTCGCCGTCAGCAGCAGCGGGACATGCTTTGCACCAGAGCAGCGAGGTTTGCAAACTTTTTTGCGTTTTTCGATCGGGTGCAGACCAGCGTGCAGACTGATAATGACGCTGTCAGTCCAGCGCGTCACGTGCGGCTTGTTGCCCGTCGTTGTTAATTTTCGCGTGCGTGCTCATCACGTTGCAAACGCACCGCCTTTGGCATTGGGATCCGTACTTAGTCTCGCTGCCAAATACTCGAAATGTGCCACTGTTTTGCAGTTTCGTACGGTTTGGCGGAACATGCGCGTCGTCACGCGCCCTGAGGTCCGCAGTTACTGCAGGGAGCGCAAAACAACACATTTATGCTGCTGATTGATTGAGGTTAACAACAAGCACCCTGCTGCGCATGCACCGATACGTATTTGTTATCGAAGCCAAATAAATATATTGCATTGTTTTTTTTTATCAGCAACGAGTTTGAAAACGTTTCATCTAACAAATAATGCGGATTTCAGCACAAACATCAGTTATGTTAGTTGATAACGTAAACCGTGCTTATGTAACAACAAATAGATAAACAAACAAACAACCAAGAACATGGTTTAAATTCTGACCTTAAATTATGCAACTTCCAGTACGAGTTGATACTACTTATTGAGTATAATCATTAAAGGATTTTGCTTCGTTAATTAGGAAAATCGAATTTTCCAGTTTTTTGAGATGACACTACGCATGCGCGAAAAACAAATGACCACTACGCTCGGGTATGTAAACAACAAGAGAGACAAGTTGTTGGCGTTCATCCGTTTCGTGTTGGTGATGTGACGCATACCTGTTCGTAGTTCATTAAACAATTTTTATTTTGTTTGTTTCGTCTCATAAATAGTGCCTCAAATGAATTAAATAATAACTGGTAAGTACCTTCTCATACAATTTAAACACCCCACAAAAATACCTGCTTTTGCTCAGAATTGCTTCAAATTAATATCCTAACCTGGCTAGTGTTTATTTCTTGCATGCCACTCCCATTATTACTAATATTTCGGGCATAGACGAAAATTCGTCATTACATTTAAATTGAATTATGCCTCAGACCACTTGAAATAGCAATCTACACTGATTTCAGATAAGTATGAAGTGGTTTCTTATCAGTTTATGTGCCTTAGCTGCACAAGCACAAAGGAATTATCCAAATGAAGATGGCTACAAAGATATTCCCAACTATAGCCAGCAATTCAATAATTATAATCCCAGCTTTCGAAACAGAGATCCATTTAGAGATCCTTTCAGAGATGACCTATACAGGGATTATGATCCTAGAGGATATGGGAACAATTTTGATGATGAATTATATGGATATGGAGGATATGATCCCTACTATGAGATGTTAAGATGTCCACAATATTGGATTAGGTTTAGACAGTCTTGTTACAGATTTATCAAGTCACCATTGAGGCCTTATAATGATGCAGGAAGACTCTGTGAGGTAACTCACTCATTCAATTTCATTTCTATTATTTTTATAAGATTTGTTTGCTATTTTGCGTGTTCAGACATATAGCCCTGAGCCTGGTGCATCAGATCTTATTTCAATCAATGATCCTGATGAGCATGGATTCATTGCACATCAACTGGATAGGTTGGATCCTCAACATCGTCGGTGGTATGTCGGCGCAAGACAACAATCACCAAATTACTGGCTGAATCCAGATGGTTCTCAGTTACTGAACATGGAGAATGCTTTCCTCCCATGGGGTGATTATGATCCTTACAATAAGGATTTCCTTGCATACAACTACTCCAAGTCGTTGATGCATTGGGGTTTCCAACCTGTGAGGGGAGATGAACCAATGTTGTTCATTTGCGAAGCGAAGATTGAAGCTATGCAAAAGCTTCTACAGGATGACCGTACTTACACCTATGGTTTAGACATCACTGACCCTGAACGCATACCAAGAGGTCCTTATTTTATTAAGCAGCCCGTGGATACTACCTTTGATTTGTCCAGAAGGAGAATCTACAACCATGTAACACTTAGCTGTCTGGCTGGCGGATACCCAACACCTTCGTATGAATGGTTTAGAGAGGATTTTGAGAATGACAGGCTGATTGCAAAAAGGATTAACCCATTGGACGATGGACGCTTTACTGTAAGTGGGGGTAATTTACTTATTGATAGTCCTGAACAAAAGAAAGACCGCGCTACGTATCATTGCCAAGCAAGTAATAAATTTGGGACAATTATTTCTGAGAGTGTCCAGTTGAATTTTGGTTTCATTCTCGAGTTCGTCTTGAAGAGATCACCCGAGACAGGTGATCAGAACTGGGGTAAAGCTATTTATTGTGATCCACCCACTCACTTCCCAAGCGTGAGGTATTATTGGTCAAGGGATTACTTTCCGAATTTTGTTGAGGAAGATAAAAGAGTATTTGTCTCAAATGACGGCGCTTTGTACTTCTCTGCGTTGGAAACAATCGACAGAGGGAACTACAGCTGCAGTGTACAAGCTGATTTCTCAGACACCGGCAGGAATGGACCGTTCTTCCCATTGAGAGTTAATCCACACTCGAATTATCAACAGTTGAAGTTTCCGAATAACTTCCCGAAAGCTTTCCCAGATGCACCAGTTGCTGGTAAAGAAGTAAGACTTGAATGTATGGCGTTTGGGTATCCAATTCCTAGCTACAACTGGACCAGAAAAGGAGCACCTCTTCCGAAAGGATCCTATTTTAAAAGTTTTGATAGAGTGTTGATTATCCCAAAGATTACAGTTGAGGATGAAGGCGAATATGTTTGTCGAGTGTACAACGACAGGTCTTCATTGGAAAACAGTGTTGTTCTCAACATTCAAGCTGAACCTAATTTTACTATACCTTTAACTGACAAACATATTGATAGCAGAGGTGAACTAGTCTGGAATTGTGAAGCTTTTGGCATTCCTGATGTAAATTATACTTGGTGGAAGAATGGAAGACAACTTGTGATGGGATATTTTGAACCAGAAGATCGAGGGCGCATTAAAATCCAGGATAATGTTTTAACCATTTCGTATTTAGACGATGAGCGTGATCCAGGCATGTATCAATGTCGAGCGTCCAATGCTTTGAAAACAAGATATTCATCAGCGCAACTTAGAGTGCTGGCGTTTAAACCATCATTTAAGAAGAGACCACTTGAAGCAGAGACCTATGCAGCTGATCATGGGAATGTCACTATTGTATGTAATCCAGAGGCAGCTCCAAAACCAAAATTTGTTTGGAAGAAGAATGGACTTGTGTTAGGACCAGGTGGCCATCGGAAGATTACTGAGAATGGCAATTTGGTGATTACTTCAGTAACAAGAGATGATGAAGGTCTTTATACTTGCACTGCAAGTAATGAGTTAGGTGTGGATGAGTCAAGAGGACGTTTGATTGTACTACGTGGGCCTAGGATGGTGGAACAAGTGAGACCAAGGATTGTCACTACCGTGGAGAGGAGTTTATCACTGTATTGTCATGCTGAAACTGAAGAAATGTTGGATATTGCATATTTGTGGACTCATAATGGTATTAGGATTCGGGATATTGATGTGAAAAATTCATACAATAGAATTGTAAGTTGTTGTTTTAGTGTTTAATTTGAATTCGGCTTAAATGGTTTTGGTAAATGCATATGTTTTGTCTTTTATAGAGAATGGATGGTGGTTATCTCAGTATAAGCAATACCACTTTTGCTGACGCTGGAGACTACGAATGTATCGTTCGCTCAGCTGTAGGCAAGATCAGCTCTAAATCCAATATCATTGTCGAAGGTCCTCCAGGTCCGCCAGGTGGCCTCCGTGTAATCAACATGCAGAAAACATCCGCTACTCTCCAATGGACCGATGGTGCTTCTCACGGACGTCCTATTCTCAGCTATACCATCTCAGGACGCACAAATTGGAACGATACATGGTTCAACATCACACACGGATTGCACGCAAGAGAAATTGATCGGTATACTGGACGCAAAGAAGCAATGATCGAAAATAGTTTAGTGCCATGGGCTACTTATGAATTCAGAGTAGCAGCATGGAATGAATTAGGCATGGGCGTACCATCTGCCCCGTCAGCCAGACATTATACAAATCCGGATAGACCTTTCATTCATCCACGTAATGTTGGAGGTGGTGGTGGTAAGATCGGGGATTTGACGATCACATGGGATCCGCTCACAAGAGAAGAGCAGAATGGACCTGGTATCCATTATAAGATCTTCTGGAAGAGGAAAGATCATGATCCGGAGTTCCAGAGTTTGTTGTTGAAAGAATACGGAAACACGGGAATGGCTGTTGTGCATATGTCTACATTGGAGCATTATTACACGCAGTATATTGTTAAGGTGCAGTCGTTGAATGATGTTGGTCCTGGGCCTATTAGTCCAGAGCAGATAGTGTATTCCGCAGAAGATATGCCACAAGTTGCTCCGCAGTTGGTCGTGGCTACTTCATATAACTCCACTGCGTTGAGGGTTAGTTGGAATCCGATTGAGCAGACTAGGGAGAAGATCAGAGGAAAGCTTATAGGTCACAGGGTGAGTAACACATCAAGCTAATGTTTATTGAATGTAATTGATGATTGGTTTATCTGCTTCTAGATTAAGTATTGGCGTAAGGATAATCGGGAAGAAGACGCAGTTTACTACCTCTCACGCACAACAAATCCATATGCTTTAATTGTGGGTCTCATTCCTGATACCTATTATTTCGTCAAGGTAATGGCTTATAATGCAGCTGGAGAAGGTCCTGAGAGTGAAAGGTACCTCGAGCGTACGTACAGGAAGGCTCCACAGAAGCCGCCATCTTCTGTTAATATCTACGGCGTTAATCCGTCTACAATCAGGGTTGTATGGCGTTATGTTCAACCATCACCGGAAGAGGAACCACTACAAGGATACAAGGTATTATCGCAAACTAAAAAACGATGTTTGTTTAGCTTTGCTTATTAATGAGTGCGCTATTTCTGTGCAGATTCGTATTTGGGAGATTGATCAAGATATTAGTACTGCCAATGACACGATTTTCCCAGTTGGGACTAAACTGGAAGCATATATCAACACACTTTCTCCAGGAAAAACTTATCGTATGCGTGTACTCGCCTATTCAAATGGCGGCGATGGTCGTATGAGTTCACCGGCGCTCACATTCCAAATGGGTGCGTTGTCGAAACCAAATGCTATTAAGTTAATTAACTAGTTGAAAACTACGTAGGCTATAAGAATAATGGATCATCGATCATATAAATGATGCCTCTACATATTCATTTCGCTTGACTTTATCATTAACGATTTACACTATGCTACATTCTTACCGATTTTCTCGCTGTTATTGTTATGTAAGCTGAATGAAACTAAAATGCATGTAATTGCTTGCTTCCAGGTGCGCCAGAAAAATACAGAAGCGACGCAGTGTCACTCTCCACGTCGCTGTTTACAATTGCCTTAATGTGCTTGACGTTGAAGATGATAATCTAATTATCGCACACACATTCCACGAGCTTTTTGTAAAAATTAATATGTAGCCAAACGCGTGCAGTTTCTGTCTACATAACTCATCGACGTACTTTTACATTATTCTTAATTTTACACCGATTTGAAGACGCGCGACGCAGTTAAATTATTATTTAAGGAGATGCATGCTAGTATTATGAGCAATGACAAGGGAATTACTTTCAGTACCTGCTGGATGACAAGGACAACAGGCTGGAATCTCAAATGTAGCAATTTATATGTTTTAAGTGACCTTTTGTACCACTTTAATGTTCGTCTATTGTGCTATATTTTATCATTTATGAGAACTCGGTTTTGTATGCAATTTTTTTTTGGTTGAAAAGTATGTACCATTCCGTCCAAGATGCAAGATATTATTTTTGTTGGTAGCGTATTTTTACAAATATTGAATGTAATTTTATGAATAAGAAATCTCTTTTTATAACTTACGGATATGCATTGAATCAAACCATTGCCTTCATACTTATAATGATAATATGTGTATTTAGTAAACGAATATTTACTTTAAAGACTCCAGCGTGTCAACAGGTTTAACATTCTGAAGATATATTCGCTTCCTCACGGTAGTAGGGCACTTAAAATGGAAATATAGGAAAATAGCTTAAAATATTTATAGATCATGGCGATTTGCATGGAAATAGTTGAGTTTAAGGTAGAAAATAGGTCGCATTAATCAGTTCTTTTTCGTACCCGTGTGTACGGTTTCGTGGTGTATGATTATGATCTTACTCTTATCTATGCATGTCATAGACCTCCAGCCACTAGCCGTCTGCTGACTGGGCCGTTCAAAAATTAAATAATTCTGATTATTTAGAATTGCATAGTTTTTGTTCCACTAAATGTTTTGGCATATATCAATTTTGTAAGTTGAACAGAAAGAGAAATAAAATTTTGCTATTTGTGGAACGCTCGCACAAAGGCGCCCTCTACGCCTACTAGGAAGAAGCTGCAAAATTTCAATAGCTTGAATTTTGGACAGATGTCTACAGTTTTAAAGATTCCTATTATTATACAGATTTCTAACATTATAGGAATCTATTTAACAATAGGGAATGAAATGAAGAGTTCATAACCTGTTTAATAGAACACTGACTTCAAGACACTAAATGTGTTCAGTTTAATTAAGCTAACATGCTTTTTTCAAAAATCTAGCAAAGACAAATGTTGAGTACAATTCTTAGGTGAAATATATTTTGCTTTTTATGCAATTTTCTTCACAAAAGATTGTAATCAATCAGAATGAGCACGCATCAATTGTGATTTTTTATAGAGTACTAATATACATTTTTCTATATTTTTAAGATGATTGGGTTGTGTTGTGACAAATACAGAAATCTGTAATATTTTAAAATTTGATTACTTTTTTATATTCTTAGTAATTTATATTGCATTTTTTTGCATTGATTTTGAACTGATTACTAAATATTATTTTTTTTACTTCGTAATTGATTGCGTACTCATGTAGTTTGCAAATATCTTTGAAATAAGAGAATGCATTTATTTTCAATGATCCATCTTTTTTCCATGTTCAACTGTTTTAACTTAAATACCCCTTTGTGCAGTCTGTATTCCTGTTAGAAATTGTGAAACAATTATCTTTATTTAAAAGCTTGCAATAAAATATTTAAATCGGATTTCTAGTAACAGGAACACTGAATATACCAAAAGGTATTCTGCACTGTACCTAGTACCTTCTGTGCTTTTACTAGAAAATGTGAAAATAATTCTTGTTTTAGCAATTTGCAATCAAATATTAAATTAAGATTTTTAGTATCTCAAAAACAAAATATACCAGGAGGCATTCAACTGCAAAGCCTTTTTACCTTCTAGTACTTTAGGTATTCCTAGTAGCAAGTGTGAAAGACTTTGCAATAAAATATTGAAATTGGATTTTTTGTATTAGGAACCCAGAATATACCAAGTGGAATAATCAACGGCAACTTCTCTATACCTCCCAGTACTTTCTGTATTCCTGGTGGCAAAAATCCGAATGGAATATATTTTGAAATTTGATTGATTTTCAGTATTTTGTTGTAGAAGAAATTAATTTTGTCAAGTTCTACCGGGAATGCAAAGTATTTTTAATTGAATGAATGATTCGACAAGTGCAAACGCAAATGCTCTTTCTTTTCGATTTTGATGGCTTTAATAAGATTCTTTAATTGTTTTCTAAATTGCATTGCATTGGGTACTGTTCTGCCTGGGTGCAAGTAGAATGCAGACAGTGATGGCCTCTACTTTGGTTCGAAAGCAGCAATTTTCAATAGCCAGATAAATTTTGTTACAGATTTTCTTCTTATTACAGATATGTATATTTTCGAAATATTCTACAGTTCTATAGAAGTCTACAATGCAGAAGAGTATTGTAACTATAAAGAGTGAACCTTAGAGGTTTCTACTGTTTGAGCGTTGCACTTTCCTATATTTTCTGTGCTTTCACTAATGGTATTAGAAAGTGACAAGATGTTAAATGGAACACTAATGGTCTGGAATATTGAAATAAAAATAATCATAATACTTAGAAACAATCAACGATGTAGATAGAAAGTACTATTTCCTTCTATATTTAGTGAGGTCGTTTGTACAAGAATGGAAATTTGTAAATATAACCAAATATTATGTCATTTGCACCCCTGTATATGTTGCAATGAACGTATATGAACGTATATTCAATATCTTGCTTGTGTCGCGATTTTGTACCAGGCTCACATAATCTATTAAAAGGTATTCAGAATACACTAAGTTGACTTTCTTTGTTGCAATCAATGCGGATTAAAACCAACAATGGAACTCTAAACTTCTACTCGTGCAGTTGCACATTGTAATGGAAGCGCACTCGTTCAATTTAAATTATAACAAGAATAACTTAACAAAAGGAGATACAAATGAAGTAAGATGTGTTAATTATTTTAAAAATTGCGTTGCATTGAGTACCATTCTCCCACTATACAATGCAATTACATGAGCCGGTAGGTAGGTAGATGGAGAAATCGATCAT
>JAODGC010000004.1:7707891-7720537 GCA_027574925.1 Ecitoglossa quadriceps
TAGGATAGGATAGGATAGGATAGGATAGGATAGGATAGGATAGGATAGGATAGGATAGGTTAGGTTAGGTTAGGTTATGGTAGGCAAAGTAAAATTTGGAAAAGAAATATTGAAAAATTAAGAGAATTTTTGTAAAAATTCTGAATAAACCCAATCAAAATAATGACATTCAAGGAAAACTTCTGTAAAATATTAATAAAATCAAAATACAAATTGTCTCATTTTAGTGTTTTTTGAAATGATATTACGTTAGGTTAGTTTCTGAAACATTACCATATAGTCTAATATTTCCCTCTGCATCCCCAATGGAATTCTTGGAAATACACTTGTATCCACCCAAATCCATCTTGTGAAACTTCCTAATAATCAGCTTCATCTGAACACTGTACACAGAGTTGGTCGCCTCTGTCATTTGATATTTCTCATTGGAAATGATCATCTCCCCTAGACACAAGAAAGTAACCACAAATTGCCAGTATTGGTATCCAAAGCTTTAAACAAATAAATAACTAAACGCCAATACAATTTTTATTTAACACCCCCAATGCAATGCAATCGATGTTTGCACTGATTGCCGACCACTCCTGTTCCATGTCAGACTTCCGAGTACATTAACCAAACAGCAGACAGGTAGGGCATCCGAGGTGTATGTTACGCGCCGTCGAGTTCGATAGCGTTGCCGCCGCACGCTGCCGCCACTGGCGAAAGCCAGCACATTACGAATTCCAGCGCGGCGGGCGTGATGCACGTGATTCACTTTGCGACGCCCCGGCCAAAGAACACGGGTATCTGTATCTATTTCCGAAAGGATTCCACTCCGCCGCGCGGGGAATATAATTGCGCGCAAAACTAAAAGCCATTAACATTAACGCTGAAAACGCTCTGATGCGCGCCACGCATGCCAAAATATCACTGCCGGAGCCTGCTGATGGAATCTAGCTCAAAAGTCCATTAAGGAAACGCGAGATTGGAGAGGGCAAGGATAGAAGTAAAGCTAAATGTTGCAAAAACTAAAAGGGTTCAGAAAATTACTCGGGGTTTATTGATATATGCCAAGATGCTTCTGCTTGATAAAGAAGAAATATTTTACATGAATCCAAGAGGAACATTCGGAATATTACTTAAAGGGTGTATGTAACTAACTTAATTCGTACTTATTTGTTCGATTCTGTAAAACCCTAGATGTTTACGATTAAACCTGGAATGTACGAAACCATGTGTAGGTAGTTAAATTTCGATAACCTACAAACCATCATCACATGGTTACAAAAGTTACAAAAGTGGAAAGATAGATGGCAGTATAGAATGAACATTAAGTCAAAGATGCTCAAAAACAATCCTTGGGAATTGTTATTACACAAACGCAAATTTCAAATTGGAATAAAGATTAAATTTTGATTGACTTATTTTGTAGTCCAAATATTATGATAAAGCTGTAATTAAAATTGTAGTTGAAATAATTGAAGAAAAAGTAGAAAATCTCAGAAAATTCAAAACTGCTCAACAATTCTAACATTGTCAATTAATCTAATAAAGAAAGTAACGATTATTTTGAATATGGCAATACAATTTTAGATTAATTTAAATCCAGTTGTAAAATTTGACGAAAATAACCTCAAATTATTTTAGAAAAACAAAAAAAGTGTTACAGAAATTGGTCAGACTTGCTCAGATTTAAATGTTTCAGAATAAACGTTGATTTCTATTAAAAATTATTTTTTATAATTAAACATTTACAATTTTCTTTTTAATATAGTATATATATTAACCAATCTGTTGATTATCTAACCTATAACTTTATTCGGACAAATCTAGACAATTGAATTCAAGCATATTATATTATATTCAAGACAATGTAAAATA
Organism: Ecitoglossa quadriceps; assembly: GCA_027574925.1. Taxonomy (NCBI): domain Eukaryota; kingdom Metazoa; phylum Arthropoda; class Insecta; order Coleoptera; family Staphylinidae; genus Ecitoglossa; species Ecitoglossa quadriceps. The sequence goes on from JAODGC010000004.1 coordinate 7,709,755, forward strand.
TATTAAGTTATTTTGTCAAAATTTCAGAAAGACATAGGAAATTACAAATTCCCACCACGTGTTTACTTCCCCACCGACTTTTAATAAGTTCTCCCTAAGCAAAAAGTTTTCCGGAAGTGGATTATCCGCCGTGTTTTGTACGCTAGCCGCGTTTGCCGCCCCCTAGACCCGCGTCTAGTGCATTGTCACCGGAGACATGAGACACAATAATCCGCATCGAAAGCACACAAAAAAATTGAGACATATCGATATATCGTCAATGGGTAACTCACCGCTCTCGCGGGTCCAATAGTTGATGGCTTTGGGGGATGCCTCCACATGACATTGCAGCGTGACGTCTGTGCTGATCGGCGCGCCCACAAGTTGGTTTGGTACTTGAATTAAAGGATGAACTAGAAACAACAAAAATCCTATACAGGAAATGTATACAATTGATATTTGTAAAGGTGAAGGTAAATGCAGTGGTTGGAAAATTACAACAATTTTGTCCTTATTTATTAAAGTTAGAGGTTTATAATTTTAGGGAGTGTAATTTAAAAATTAAAGTTTCTAATAACAAAAAAAAAATAGCATTCTATATCATAGTTTTGTAGTTGTTGAGAGTCAAAGTCAAAATTAGGAAATTTTAGAGTTTGGTGGCAGTTGCCGGGCATTATATAATAATACAGATTTAACTTTATTAATTTAATATTTGACCAATAATTTAATTGTTAAATAAACTAAACAAAATTTAATTAATTTTTTTTTATTGAAGAAAGATAAAACATAATAACCTCACTTTTTATTCCAAGAATGCTTTTTGATTTTTGAAATCTTTGATTGTTATTGAGTTAATAGTCTTTAAAGTTTGATTATAAATGTCAATTAGTAATAATTGCAACAATTAATAATTATATTTTATGTTTCAAGTAATAATATTATACAATAAATTACACACAACAACCAAAAAATACAAAAAAAACAAACCAAAACATAAGTATTTAATGAAATAAAATCAAACCTACTAACACAATCAGTAAACACATTGATAAACCTGGAGTACTTTTATCGAAGCTTCTCTAGTTTGCCAGCCCCGGAAAACTCCCATCTGTGCGAAACAGCACACCAAAGTTAAGTAAACGAAATAATACGTGTAGTCATGCAGCGCCGAGTGTAACAACCGCTGAAGAATAGCTGTAAGTGCGGCTTTCCGGTTGGCGATACACCCTGCCCAGTCCAGCACGTCCACAATCCAGCCAGGCGATAAGTGCGAGCTTAACACCACGCCGCCTCCACTTCTATTAGAGCATATCTCTTATCGGGCGACGAATGCTTTCTTTCGCGCCTGGGAATTCCCATGGCAGAAGTTATTTCCCCGTGTGACGCTTCGCATGATTATTGCACAGTGAAGCGATAAGAAAATGCTTTCCAATGAAAAATTAGCCATCATGCAGTAGTGTGGGATGAGTGACTGGCTGGTATTCTCTCAACAGTGGTGCGCAACTTGCAAAGGCGTTCATAAAGCAAATTGAAATTGTTTTAAAAGTTATTTGAGCATTTAAAATATGCGCTGGTTCAATTGCCCATTCCCTTCTACATGGACTTTCCATGTTGAGTCCTTGAAGCTTTCAATAACCTTCCATACTTCTCCTTTTCTATCCTTTCTTATAGCATGCCGGTTCATGTCGAATGGAGAAAATTGAAAAATAGAAAGAATTTGATGTAATGAAAATTATGTCCTCCAGGTTTAGTTTGCTCTTATTGACGCTAGCGATAAGTTTGAGCCCAAGTTCATTGAGTCTAATTACATAATCCAAGTCAATTAGATTCTAGACACCTTTAGCACTTGGTGGAGGAGCTTGGTGGAGATTGTGCATTCCGATCCTTAACGACAACCTTTACTATCTTTGGTTCTGGGGATTAACCTTTGCGATATGCTAGGTTGTAATAGATCTAACATTTGCGTGCTCGTGGATTCTATAAATTTGCGATTTTAGAGAGGAACCAGTCGGATCGACCTTCAATTTGTGCTGCTGGCCTTAGTGGGCGGATATCCAGGCATTCCAACTAATTTCCGGATAGAAGCTTTAACTCCGTACATGCACGAAACAGAAATGTAACAAATTGAAAAACTTATAGTTGGGATTAATTAATGATACTAATACAAATGCATAGATGCATAGAAATTAAAGTTCTGGTTTAAAAACAAATAGCAAATAAATCATGTAATTAAAATTATTTTTAATGATTAATCAATAAAACATTTAGATTTAATTTGGAAAAATTAAATTATTATGTTTTATTGTTAATATATATTTTTTTAAGTGCAAAACATTCAGATTTTTTATAAGCTTTGCTGTTTTTCATTTGCACACTCAGAAGAACTTCAACAATTCTATTATTATTTATGAATATTCCAAATTGATATTTATCAAACAAAAGGTAAATTAATGTAATTTTCCAACAAAATTAAAATATTTAAAAAATCTTTTATAATTTTTGAGTAATCAACTTATTAAGTTGTGTTTACAATAAAAGCTTTGGTGGCAGCAGTTAACAAGATACAATAAAAAGCTTGATAACTAATAAACAAAAATAGATACAATAATTCTGTAAAATGTGATAGAAAATACATTAAATATTAAATTACTTTCCATTTAACTACATTTAAATATTTGCTTTGGTCTATTTTAAATTTGTTCTTGAATATTTGCTTACCAATTAAAAATCAATCTAGCAACTCGACATGGTTTACATTTCTTCAAATTAAAAATACTTTCAAATACTATATCTCAACAAAACCAAGAATATAATTGCACTGATAAGTGTACAATAATATATTACATAAATAATATATTTTTTATTAAAATTGTGGAAGTTATCTACTCTTAAAAATCAACATGATTGTTTTCATTCAAAAAAAACCATTTTATATTCTATATTGTATTAGAATTCTATTCAAACCTCCTTTAAAAAAATTACCAGAAATGTAATAAAAAAATCTTATCCTCATTGGCAAAACACATCCGAATTCTTTTTTCTACATCCGCAACAATACCGCTTCCGGTGTCAAATTCGAAATGATATACACGTCCACACAATAAACCGGTTTCAGGTAACAAGAAAAAAAAGACTAACATCACAGCAAACAATTGTTTTAAAAAACGCGCCGTGTTGTATAAATATGCATGTACGCGTCGGTGGCACCGCCACAATAGGCCGCCGCCAGAGGTAATGGACACGCACTAAGTAGACAATGCGCGGCTGATTATAAACAACGGTAAACAAAGCAGGGCTCGACGACTTCAATCATTTGCGCCGCGCATTGTGCGAGTAATTTATGTATTATATTATAGAAATATCCTCTCTGCTACTGATAGTAGGGCGCATATACTACGATGATAATAAACTTTCTGCAATATTTAACATTTATTAATGGCTTCCATGAACTGGTTCTGCAAAAGAGACGTAGTTGAATTTACATCAAAAGATATATCAAATTCCATGCGCGTTGCGAAGCGTGTTTGTTACTGATGTGCGAGGTGAACTAACAACTTTTAAATGGCTACAAACCTAACTTTAATTTTCATGAATACACAAATGAATTCCTAAAATGATCTGAGAAAATCCGCAGTGAAGAATGTAGTACTATAGTGCTAGTTTTAAAGTAATTCATTGCAGTGCATTGCAACACGATGCAAACTGATTAAAATGTTGCAGGTTTTAATGAGAGCATAACCTCAAATAGGGTTATTGATATTATCACATGTAAATTACTACTAAATTCTTTGAGCTAAGAAAATTATTTAAAGGACATTCTATAGTTTATCCAGTAATCTTATTAATAAACTTTTGAAATAATCTTTGAAAATGATAAAAAGCTTCCAAACTAGCTCTTGAAATATGACCCATTTCTTATTTTTGATATAACTTTTTAACAGTTCAAGATAATAATTTAGATTTTTTTGCGTTTAATCATCTTAATTAAAATCTTTATATTGCACTCTATCATGTTGGTATATATAGATATTTACAAGGAAAAAATTGCAATAAAATTGATTTCAAAAGTGAGGTTATAAAGGACTTACTTAATAGCTATTAAACCAATATTCAAAAAATATTATTCAGTTGACATTATATAGGTTCTACAGCAATCTCAGTAATAAAACCATAAAATAATTTTTGGAAGTAATGAGGAGGTCTCAAAGCAGCAAAGAGGAAAGTCTCCGAAAGTAGGACCCATTTTTATTTTTGATATAACATCCGAACTGAACAAGATATCCGTTCAGATTTTTTTGCGTTAAATAATCTGAACTAAACACTTTCTATTGCACTATAACATGTTGATATATATTGCAAATTAATAGGCAGAAATAGAAATAAATATAATTTGAATATGAGATTACATATTGTTTGCTTAATACCTCTTAAAAGAATACTCCCAGAAATACAATTCAACTGGCATTGTTTAATTTGTAAAGAAACCTAAATAATAGGATCTTAAAGTAAAGCTAAAGTGATGGCAATAACCTCAGGATAAGAAAATGTAAAATAGTTAAAACTAGAACTAATATTTATTTTTCCTGTAATTCCGTACTTGATAAAGATATTGAAATAAACTTTTCAGCGTTTAATAAAATTATTTATAAATTATTCAATTTTGTATAGTAATTCACATTAATTTTTTTTTTACTAGGTTTAATTAACACTTAACCTTAACAAACCACCCACAAAATCAGTTGCTTACTCCCAGTTTCCCTCAAAATCATTGAATGATATACTAATAGGTATCTATGGATAGAGAATTCAATTAACTTTAAAATCATATTATAATCTTTACTGGAAAACGAACGATCTAGTAGTAATTAGCTAAAAAAGTAAAAATGTGGGTTCCTTCTTTTGGAAAACATAAATTCAATTAACACAGGATGAAAATACTCACAGTGTACATGTAGCATCATCCTTTTACTAACAGCAGGTGGTACATTATTTGTAGCCAAACACAAATAGGCCCCCATTTCGCTTCTGGTCACCTTGGTAAGTGCTAAGACTTCCGTCTCGACCTCCAAAGTCCTCTCCACACGTCCATTCCCCAACCTAGAAGCAATAGGTCCGCCATCTTCTCGTCGCCATGTGATCTTTGGCTTAGGATGCCCTCTTGCTTTACAAATCAACTTTGCTGACCCACCTTCTGGAACCATCATGTCTCCAGAAGTCTCCTCGTAGATGATATCAGGTGGGACCACTACTTCCAATGTGGCAGTCTGTAACATATTCATGTTGGATTTTAATCATATGCAGATAGAATTAATCAGCAAGCTAGTGGTGTAACAAATGAAAGGAAGACCTAACCTGCATCTTCATGGGATCAGTATTAACCTGGCACATATACTGGCCGCGATCCTCACGCCGCACGCCACGGATCGTCAGCGTCCAGGTATTGTAGTCGTTGTGCTTGACGGTCAGCCTAGCGTTGTTTGTGATGACATGATCGTGAATGGCGAGGATAGCCTTCGTGTCGGCCTTGATCCACGCCACCTGGTGATAGCCCACATGTCAAATTAGCGTCCGTCAACAGAGCGGACACGAAGAGATTGCGGTTGAGGTTCGTATTTAGGTGCAAGTGCTCTTACTACTGGTGCTCGGGTGCAAAATTTACTTACAAGTGTACAATAAATAAGTATCGCAATGTACGTACTTAGAGCAGAGAGAAGTAAATAGACATGCAGTCTCTGTTTTTGCTGCTTACTTTCATTTCTTTCATTTTTGTTTTCTTCGTTTTGAGATGCAAATCTTTGCGGAGGTTGTGCCGAGTGCATATTTTCAGATGCATCTACGACCGACCCGCTTTCGACTTTAAGTGCTTCTGGTCGAGGGCGGGCGGGCCGAAGGAACCGAAGGTGAATAACGCAATCTCGTTTGCATATGAAAGCTTGCCGGTGGCGGGTGGTGCACGTGACTTTTTTCTTTCGATATAAAATGCTTTATGTGAGAATATTAAATAATGATGAACAATTTAACAGAACTGCGCAGCGTTTTAGGGAATATTTTATTTTTCGGATGCAGTGCACCACAATTCCACTATATTATCGTCTTGAGTTTACCTTGTTTAATATTATATGATCCGGAGGTGAAACCATACAGAATTATAGTGCATAGGTTAGAAAACCAGGTTAACATTTTCTCCTTAAGAATTACTCAACTAAATGTCCCAGAAACAAAATCAATTAGCATTTTACAGGTAATGTATTTTTGTATTCATTTACATTGCAAGTATTTAATGGGGGCGGCAACAGAAAGCAAAATATTTTGAAGATTGGTCCTTTAAGCTAACAAAATTCTAAATCACACTGAAACTCTATTTCTCAGATTATTGATGTAAGTGGTTTTCTATAGCAGAATATTTCACCAAAATGGAAAATCTCAAAATTTTCTTCAATGTAAAGCTCCCCATAGTATTCTGTAACTAATTTCTTAACCTTATTATATTCTATAAATACCCAAAAATAAAAATCTGGACTTCAAAATACTAACCTCAACTTTACCATTTCTGCAAATTGCATCACCTAACATCATCTTATCTCAACAATTAGTATACAATAAGTCCCAGATTTATTAGTAAACTTATTTTCAACATTTAAATAAATCACTGGGGACCTAAAACTACTATGGGAACAAATGGGCCAGATGCCAGTTGTTGGTAAGAAGTTGCAACACCCAGTTTTTTTCTATTAAAACTACCTTCCTTTTTGTTTAAAAAAAGAAAAAAAAAATAGAAAATTACCAATTTTCATTAACCAAACGTAATATTTTTGCATCACTTTCAATTTTATTCTAAAATGTCTTCTTCAATTTTGAAGAAAACCACTTCAATCGCTTGTGTTAATCTCATAATAGTCACACGCCTGTAGTCCTTCATTTGCCAAGCCGCCGCCTCCGGCGTTTAGCTTAATTTGGCAGTGCACTTGAAACAGCAACAGAAGGATTACACCGAATTTGACGGCGTACAATAGCCACTCGCGGCTAGAGCGACACGCACGGATGTGACGCCAAAAGGGTCGTCGTCGCCGCCGCCACCGTGGGCCATCGTCGGCTCTCCCTCTGATCTGATTTAATCCGCTTCATTGTGTCCGCCGGCGAATATAACTGATAGCCGCACATTAACAGGATTGTTACGAGTGTTGCCTCAGTTGACCAAGCTGCGCGCTTTTGTTTCGCGAATCGTAATTCGTCGGCGGTAATAAAGGTCGACAAAGTCGAGCAAAATCACACCTTCAAACAAAATGTATTCGTGCAGATATTTGTCATGATTTATTCCTAAAGTGGGAATATATTTAAAATGCATAAAATGATTTGAAATGTGCGAAAGTAAAAAAGTCATGTTGCTTAAATTTGTGATAATTGCGTTTAGATATAATCAAACTACAGAATAACCTGATAGTGTTATAATAATCTAGTAAAATCCTAAATATTTTATTTATTTGAGTTTGTAAGTTAAAAATTTTTTTTTTAATTTTATAACTTGTGTTAACGTAGGCAACCAATAATACATACTGTCGACTTAAAACTTGAAATTTCCTTCAAAACTAAAGAATTAAACCTTTGTAGATATTTGAAATAAAAATCCTTGTGTGTATTGTGCTACATGCAACAACCTATACGATACAACAAATATCCTTTGAAGTATTTATCCTTAAAAAAATCCTCCACCAAAATCACAAACTTTTGATCGTATCTGCCGTACAGCAAGATAGCAAAGGTGAGTCAAGAGTATAGCATAACACAAGGATCGTCCTGTTGGTAGGCAGCCAACTAAACAAATCATATTGCTTTCCAACACGCGCACTTTACATCTCACTACACATTTTTATTAAAATTCTTTTAAAATTTATTCCGCTTCACTCTGCACGCCGCCGCCGGATATACTCGCTAATAATTGGATGTTAAACGCATTTTGATAACATTCTGTAACTATTTCCACCCAACTACTGCCTTAGACATCATCTTATTGCAAATTCTTATCCGACGGCTGTAGCACCAGGAAGGAATTGAGCGTAAAATGTCCATGGACATGTTTACAACATGCGCTGATTTATCTGATTCCGGGCTGACATTCGACATAATCGCAACATAAATTCGAGCCGCATCTAATTTGCTCTTGATGGTTGACTATTTCTATGAACTAGATACTATAGGTTGATGGTGTTGCATAAATTACGCTGTCAATATTAGGACATATAATGGTTCTATAGAGTTGATATGAAGTACATTATTGCCTCTTTATTCCCCGTGAATATTTTATGTTGATTTGTCAGGTTCCTGCATACGCCAGCTAATGAACAATGGGCTAGTAACTAGAGTAATTTATATTAATAATATTGTGAGGAAATTGTTTACGTGTAATTTAAAAATAATCAGAAATATGTTGATTTATTTAAATCTAAAAAATATCCAGAGCCATAATAATTTTTTTTGTTTTTTTTTGTTTTTTTTTTCTTTTCTTTTATTCTTTGATAATTTTGGCTTAACTGAGCAATAAATAAGTGTAGTGCAAACACTAAATTTTTCTTAAATACCTATTTTTAAATGTAATTTAATAAAGAAATAATTTTTTTTTTTTGAACTTATGACTCTAAACAATGAATTAATCAATATTTTGATTCCATTATTTACATTAATTTTGAGCACGAAAATAAAATAGTAATTGGACGTGCATTTAATTGTAATTTTGCAGTTAAATAGTTTAGAAACCACTTGATACATTGGCAAAATCTAAATTTTATTATCTATGTTAATAAATTATAAATTATGCTTTTTTAACGAAGAAAAATGCGGTTTTCTAGTGTGACATGTTAAGTCAATGTAGGCAACCAATTTAACTCCTTGAAGTATCACATTGCTTTGGCGCTGCAATTTTCTTGAAATTTTTGTGTTTTTTTTTCATAAATGCTATTTATTATATTTAGATTCCTTATTAATTTATAATTCTTCTATTAATTGTTGCTTGCATTGCCTTTCTCTCCCCTGGCATTGTTTTCCTGTTTTTTTTTGTTTCTACGTTGGATGTTATTTCAACGTGTTCGGCATGTTGCCTTCATATTTTGAACAAGTCTTCTACTTACATCACATATTCCCCCCACAAAGAAACTCTACAATTACAAAAGGATGCAGTGCGGTTGTTTGTGATTCAAGTGCAGAAAGTGCTCGCATTCCTCACACAGTGCGACTGTGCCTCTCGTCTTACGGTGCAGATTGGTGGAGTTTACTCAGTGCACAGACTTAGTAAGTAAATTGATACACACCCTGGCCGTGGCGAGCTCCCCACTCACCCTGTATCCACCTAGGTTGTTCACAACGCACGTGAAGGTGGCATCCCGGCCCTGCGCTACGGTCATGTCCTGCAGCGGGTGCAGGAAGTCCGGCACCAAACCGGACGCCACGGCTGTAACACACAAACAAACATGATCTACGCTACCCACTCCCACCTCCTGCCGAGGTGGAGCAGAGTGCGGCGTTACTCTGCTCCTGCCTCAACCAGCACGTACGTTCATTTCCTGACAAACGCAATGAATTTATTTCACATCACAGGCCCGGCTGACTGGAGGATGTAGGAATTTTTCCGAAGATAAATATTGAGTGCAATCTTTGGAGTGTGTTTGCGCTGCTTAAGCGCGAGTGTAAGGTGTGTTTACTTATACTTTAGGTAATAGAAAAATGGCACCGTGTGTCGTTGCAAGTGATGGAATCATGAGAGTGGTGGAGTGGGCAATTTTCGGTCCAAGCTGGTAACGCAATTACCTGATGGCTTGAAAGCAACAACATACTCCGGCCACCTCGAGGGCCAATTTCCAGAGCATTTGCAGGTTATTATGATATGGTGGTTGTATGAGTAGGTGTCTGCTTTTATTGCCGAGTGATGATGTACAAACGGACAAATGGTCTCCGTCATTTTTCCATATGTTGCCATTTCCCGATTTTCCGCTACATAAAAAAGGTATAAACCGTTTTATTCCCGTGTTTCATCAGCGCCGATAATAAAGGTGAACATTGATGTAATTGAATAACAAATAGATAACGCACAAATTGGTTTATTTATTGTCTGGACTCAATAAAAAATCTAAATGGATTTTAAAATATGCCTATGCTCATTTTCTACACACATTTTAACTAGATATTTGACATCGTAAATAATATTTGCCAGTTTGTTGTCAATTAACCATAATAAATAAATTATATTTATTTAAAAACATGAACAAAAGTAATTATGAAGTGTAATAATTATAACTTTCCAATAAAAACCTTTTTAATTGTGAAAATTTTTTAATTTGTTAACCATAAAAACGTAAAATTTTAATGGAAATTATTATTATTTCAAGTTGATAAATTATTTGGAAATAGTATAGTAATACAGAATTCTAACGCAAAAATAAAAACTATCATTTTTTAAATAAATACTAAGGAATTAATTTTTATAGTTTAGTCTTATACAATCAGTGAAATGGTGGCAGTCGCGGGGCTATATGCAATGCTTTGCAACTAAAATTAACTCGAGACCAAAAAATAAAATTATTGACCAACAAAAAATTATTAAGTTGGGTAGAAAAATTTCTAAAGTAAAACAAATTAATTGTTGTCAATTAACCATAATAAATAAATTATATTTATTTAAAAACATGAAGAAAAGCAATTATAAAGTGTAATAATTATAACTTTCCAATAAAAACCTCTTTAATTGTGAAAATTTTTTAATTTGTTAACCATAAAAACGTAAAATTTTAATGGAAATTATTATTATTTCAAGTTG